>JAXQQM020083875.1:0-209404 GCA_034641835.2 Pinus albicaulis
AAGAATGCTTCTCAATCCGGTGCAAAAGGCAAGAAGCAGGACATGTCCAAGGTGAAGTGCTTTCACTGTCACCAACACGGACATTACACCACTAATTGTCCACAGAAGAAGAAAAATAAGCAGGCTGCTGGATCTGCAGCTGGAGAGGCCTTAGCCTCACAGTTTGAGCTGGATTTTTCGCTGATCGCATGCTTGGTCTCAAGTGTGATGGGTTCAGTGTGGTTTCTTGACAGTGGTGTGTCTTTTCATATGACCAGAGACAAATATTTGTTTACTGATCTGGATGAGAAAGATCTTGGAGTGCACATCGAGATGGGCGATGATGGTAGATACAGTGCGACCAGTATCGGTACCATTTCCTTTGAGAGGGAGTCTGGTAAACCCTTCAGATTGAAGGAAGTGATGCATGTTCCAAGATTGAAGAAGAATCTTATCTCTGTGGCGATGTTAGAAGACAAGGGATATGATGTTGTCTTTAGCGAGGGAAAGGCTTTCCTGCGCAGTAAGGAAACTGGTGAGACCCGGAGGATAGGGGTTCGAGTTAAGAACCTTTATCAGTTGTAGGTAGATGGTTGCACAGCAATGGTAGGCAAGGCAAAAGGAGTGGTGAGCCGGGATGATGGCGAGATGTGGCATAGGATATTGGGCCACCTTCACCATGGAGCTTTGAAAATTTTGCAGCAGATTTCTACCGGGCTTACCAAAGGTACACTTGCACAGTCAGATTAGTGCAAGGGATGTACTTTGGGAAAATTTGTGAAAGCCACATTTCATGAGAAGGATATTCGCGCCACGACGATCCTTGAGAGAATTCACATAGACGTGTGTGGACCTTTCTCAGTAGCTTCGACAGCAAAGCACAGGTACTATGTGATATTTGTTGATGATTTTTCTTGTAAGTGCTGGATCTTCTTCATGCAGAAGAAGAGCGAGACATACTCAAAGTTCTGTGAGTTCAAGGCACCGGTTGAGAAAGAATCAGGGAAGCAGGTGAAGGCTCTTAGGAGCGACAATGGTGGTGAATTCATCTCTGGCGAATTCAAGGACTTTTGCAGTGCAGAAGGAATTCGAAGAGAGCTCATAGCACCTCATAACCAAAAAATGTAATGGGTCGCTGAACAAGTCAACAATGATCGTGTTTCAGACACAAGCGATGTTGCATGATTTGTACTTCCCATACACCTCTGTGGCCGAGGCATGCAACACTCAAGTAGCTTGTGCAGAACCGTGTCCTCACAGGATAATGGTTTTCTAAGGCTGAGTACACTCCAACTCTAGGTGTTCTCGGCTAAGAAGCCTGATATTTCTCATTTGAAGATTTTTGCTCACCTGTTTACATTCATGTGATGAAGGATGCCAGGAAGAAGCTGGAGTTGACCGCAGAGGTTGGGATATTTTTACGGTACACAGAAACACCCCACAATTATCATGTGTATTTTATAGATATTCAGATGACTGTTGCACGACGAGATATCAAATTTCAGGAGGAGAAAGCCATGAAGTTGTCACTTGAGAGGGAGCTACAGTTTCATGTAGATGAGGAGCTATTTGTTCCTAAAGATGAGCCTTAGGATGTGGATCAGCCACACGAGGAGGTTCATGGAGTGGAAGAGACCACTCATGCAGCGCCAACCATCGAGGGCCAAGCACTATGTATTTGCCACCGTCTGGATGCAGAGGATTGTAGAGCACTCACATCACAAATACAGAATGTGAGATTACCACCGACCAAGATAACTGATACATGGCTTTGATGAGAAAGTGTATCATGACGGAGCCATCCTCTTTCGAGGAAGTTGTGGAGGATCCTTCATGGGTAGATTCCATGGTGGAAGAGCATGATTCGATTGTCAGAAACAGTGCATGGGAGATTGTCCCAAGGCTGGCAGGGAAATCAGTGGTAGGTTCGAGATGGATCTACAAAGTGAAGCAAGCTGCTGACGAGAGCGTCGAGAAGTACAAGGCAAGATTTGTTGCTCGAGGCTTCTCACAGATCGAGGGGATCGACTATGAAGAAACCTTTGCACCTGTCGCAAGGTATTCTTCCATACGGCATCATGATCATGTTAACATTTGTTTAGAATTTTGACAGGCAACCTTGCCTAAACCTCCCGCTCCCTCGTTTGTCCCAAAAGATCCTCTTTCGCCTATCGCTTCCATTCGTGACCAACCGCATAAAAAGGCCCAAAACCCGCATTTGATAATATATATGGCTTGGCACCTTTCGGCCCTAGCCCCTCAGTATTTCTGTTCATATGGTCTGAGTGCTAGACCAAGCGCTAGCCCGGAGTGCGCCTATCACAAAGATATATCGGGCTCCTTCATAATCATCGATCTGTACAGATCTGACGGTGTTCGCAAGGCTTCTTCGCGCTCGTGGCCCACCCATTTATCGCTCCAATCATCTGTCAGCCATTCGATCAGATCGCAAATCAACGGTTCGCGATGCATCTGCTCTGGTGGTCCCCACGCCGTGCTCTGTGCAGAAACCACCCGGTTTCTATCGCACCGCCTTTGGGTAGTAGACGGTATTTTTATTTTCGCAGCAATTCCATATGACGCGCAACGCATGGCAACCGGTTAATCAGCTTGAAACCGCGTTAGCCATCGCGCATTATTGTTCATCAGATGCCCAAATGGAGGCCGCTTACCAGCCTCCATCCTATCCAAGGTTTCATCCAACGGCTATCGCGCTGAAGCTCTTTGCCTGATTTAACGTGTTGAAATCAAAATCGTCCACGGAATTGTCTCGACGAGAGCAACCAAATGATTCTGCCTGAGACGGACGGCCTAGATCATTTGCATGTCTCATCATGGACTGGGCTCTCTCCACGTCACCCGCTCCACATGTGTGTCGCATTTTTCCTCCACCATTCCATCATGCCATGTTGCTACACATTCATCCCCACTACATCGCCATCCACATGCATTTGTTTTCCTGACATGTTTTCTGGTTTTGCAGGGTTGCAGCGATGGAAAATTGCTATTATTCTCAGCCTCTATTCCAGAAGCAGAGATCGCAAAAAGGACCATGTTTTAGAGGAAAAATTTATGGAGCAAGGCTTGGGAAGCTTTTACGACACGGCTTTCATTAAAGCAGTAGGGGTAAAATCTATCAAACCCTCCAGGGTAATTCGAAGCACAGATTTCCCAATCGGAGATATTAATGTTGCGGTAGAGGGTATCAGCAGGAGATTAGAGGAATTCAACGATCAGCATTGAATGTTTCAAGCCTTAATTCAAAGTTAGAAGGCAGAGGGTACCAGGCACAAGAAAAAAAATACCTCAAGGCTTTCTTTTCAGCACCATTTTCTTTCAGGAAAGGACGGAATGTTTATATGATTTTACTCCTTTACCGTGTTCCTGAAGCGATCTTCATCCAGTGAATTTATTTCAGAACGCCGGCCTCAAAATACATGCAGCACTTCAGAACCATTCAGCAGTATGGGCGTGCACGTCTCCGCCATTTTGTTTAAAGGGTACAATTAAATGTTCATCACCCACTTTCTTTATTAGTCTTCTTTGTTTCCTATAAAAACCCCAACGAACAGATTATGAAGGGTTCCAGATTTTATCAGAAAAATATGCAGTGAAAGGCTTTTTGTATACATTTTGTAAAGCTCTTGTATGAAGGCTCAGAGCCCATAGGGTCTCAGTGAGGAGGAGTTCTATCTGTTAAAGAGGATTTTGGTCTTTGGTATTTCACAGTGTGTAACCTTTTCTCTTATGTGTTATATTTGATATATCATTTCATTTCATCCATCTTTCTTGTATCATGTTTTGGAATGCGAGTGGCTCACTGATTTTTGGTATGGATTCATCCTAGTTGATGCCCATGCTCGTATCAGTCAAGCGCTTTAAATATGGCTCATGCATGATATTTTGTTCCATTATTCATCTAAACCGTATTTCTGCTATATTAGTTTCTTTGGGAGGGTGTTTTTAAAACGCTAATGTTATGTATGGATTCTTAGATTGGTAAGCCCATGCATGGTGGTATTGTGTATCTGGATATCAGCCCAATGTTGACTAATATCTTCTCAACATTTCTTTCATTACATACACCTTCTGATAATTGATATCTGTGACATATTACTTGAATTGGCCCGCTTTGCAGTAAACTGTCTCTGAATTGTCTGTTGCTTTCATATTAGATTTATGCACTTTGCCTCTGCAGTATCCTTTTCTCTGTGTCAGTTTCTGAGGGTCTTGGTCCCATTCTAGTTTATTTCCCTTTTTACAGGAGATAGCATGTGAGCTGAAGTTGACAACTTCATACATTATATTATATGCTCCTTGCTATGCTAAGATGTCTTAGGAACTGGTCTATCACAACTCTAGGTTGTCTCTAGGAGCGACAACACGGCATGATTTCTCTGCAGGGCGGGTGGCACATTCATCAGATGGATGTGAAGACTGCGTTCCTCAATGGAGTTATTGAGGAAGAGGTGTACATAGAGCAGCCTGAAGGTTTTGAGATCTTCAGCAGTGAGTCGCATGTGTGCCGACTCAAGAGAGCACTGTACGGGCTGAAGCAAGCACCTCGTGCTTGGTACACTTGGATAGACAGCTACTTCACCGGGCTTGGATTCTCTAAGAGTGAGGCAGATCCAAACCTGTACCAGATTGTGGTGGAGGGGAAGCTGTTGATCATCGTACTGTATGTAGATGATCTGATTTTGACTGGCGATGAGCAGTTGATACTTTCATGCAAGGAGGATCTTGCACGAGAGTTTGAGATGAATGACTTGGGCATCCTTCATTATTTCCTGGGATTGGAGATTTGGCAGCGCAGCGGAGGACTGTTTTTTTCTCAGGGCAAGTATGCCTGGGAGATTCTGGAGAGGTTCAACATGCAAGGCTGCAGTTTCCATCGACATCCCTCAGGATGGAGGAAAGAGGATGCCTACATCTGGGCAGAGGTAGTGGATGCCACTGTTTATCGACAGTTGGTGGGGTTGCTTATGTATCTGGTCAATACACGACCCGATATATGCTATGCAATTAACCAGCTTTCACAAGCTATGGCTAAGCCTACCAAGCTCTTTTGGAAGGCGGGGAAGCATGTATTGAGATATCTCGGAGGCACATTGGGATATGGATTATGGTACAGATAGTCGGATGAGGTGAAGCTGTGTGGCTTCACGGATGAAGATTGGGCAGGGAGCCCAACGGACAGAAAGAGCACATATGGAGGGATTTTCAGTATCGGGTCGACAACAGTTTCTTGGTACAGCAGGAAGCAGAGATCCGTGGCACTCAGCTCAAAAGAGGGGAGGTCGGGTATATGGCAGCTGAACTTATTGCATGCGAGGCTATATGGATGAGGAAGATCCTGGGTCGGCTTGTTCGGGGTTAACACTTTTAGATCCTAATGGTGATAATCAAAGTTGCATCAAACTCTCGGTTAATCCAGTATTTCATGATATATCTAAACACATTGACATCCGGTATCATCATATCAGAGATTGTGTGCAGCGAAAGATCATGTTACTTTCATACATTCCCACGAAGGATTAGATGCCGTATACTTTGACGATAAGCTCACTGTGAGCAAATTTGAATACCATGAAGGTGATCGGGTGTGATGATCCCTATCTGTTGAGAGGAGGTTGAGATCAACAAGATGATATTTAGTGGAAAAAAAGTCACCTTCAATTATAACAAAGGCTATTTTTGGCGCAAGTTTATTTTTAGACTATGTCTATTTTAGACATGTCGATCATATTCTATGAGTTGCAGGATGCTATTTGTGGATGGTTGGTCAAGTTGGAAAAAATAGATGGACTTCTATTTTTAGACATATTGGGCGGAATCTATTTTTAGATTGCCAGTCTAAAAATAGATATGCCGAATATTATTAGCTCTTAATAATATTTGGACTATAAACATTATCTTATTCTCTTGGAGCACTTCAGTTAAGTGCACAGATGTGGCACAGGAGCTGACAGAAGGAATTACGCTATTCCTAAGGGTTAAGTGGAGCTATTGCATGGATACTTCAGTTAGAACTCATGTGAGAGAGTTTGGTGGATTTGATTGAGGAAGTTAATGGAGTTGTGTTCAGTTTAACTGAGTTAAACATAGTTGAGCTAGTTGTATCTAGTCTAACTGATTGATACACTAGTGAGAGTGGTGTGAATTAATTATTAATTAATTCACTAATTATTAACTCATTAATCAACTAAATAATACATCAATTAAATTCAATGCATGGACAGTTTCAGTGGAGACTAATGAAGAGGTAGGTGAAAGAGCAGTGTGACTATCAGTTGTGACTATACTGGTGCATGAGTTTGCACCAAACATTGATGGAGATGCCAATGAGGATTGTGCAGTACAAGCCAGGTGGTTCGAAGTTCATTAAGAGCCATTCTTTAGCAGGGATTGCGCAGTAGAGGCAGGCTAGCAGGTGGCAGAGATTGGAGCATGTGTTTTGCTAGATCGGACCTGATTAGTGTGTAGCAATTGGAGATTGTACTGAGAGCTTGTGAGGAGCTTTGTATGATGATTGTTACATGATCTCTATGACATATAATATACAGATAGTTGGGGGTTTTCAGCTTTAAGCTTTCCCATAAAATAATGTGTTCATATGTGTGATTGTTTATGGTTTTAATGTGCGCATGCGATTGTTTTTATTTCCGCAATTAATGATCAATGGTAGAAGAGATTTTGTATTGTGCATGAAGTTAAAATAGTGTGTGATCAGGAGAATCTCGGTGTATAACATATCAGTTATCAAATTTCTACATGGTATCGAAGCGATATTGATCATTGGAGCAATTGCAAAACATTGAAGCGGTTGACTTTTGAGTTGGTGGAATTCGAATTTGCAGCAGTGTTTTCTTGGTGTTGAAGTTGAGATGTCTTTCAACGGATTGCGATTGGAGTATGCCCTTGAGGGCAGCTCGAATTATATTGCATGGAAGGACAAGATGGAGGCGGTGCTGGATGACAATGGGTTGAAGGAGTTCATAGATGCAGAAATTCCAAAACCTACTTCTAGTGATGCTGCCGTACTTGACGCATGGCAAAAGAAGACAGCAAAGTGTCGAAGGATTCTGTTGGACGGTGTGAAGGATCACATAGTGTCCAGCCTTCATGGTAAGGCTTCTCCATTCTTGATGTGGAAAGCTTTGACAAATTTATTTCAAAGCAAGAGCGACCAGAGGAAGTTGGCGCTCAAGGATAAACTCAGGAACATAAAAATGGAGAAAGGCGACAGTATGCCCAAGTACCTCACGAAGTTCATCCAATGTAGGGATGAGCTGGGAAGTGTGGGGGTTACTATTGATGACAAGGACTTGGTGAGCTTGGCTCTCCTTGGGCTTCCGAAGAGTTGGCATTCCTATCAGGACTCTGTCAATGGTCGGGAGAAATTGCCAGGATGGGAGCGACTTTGGTCGGATCTTGTGCAAGAGGAGATAAGGTGAAGTACCAGGGACGGATCTTCATCAAAGAACTCTGATGAAGAAAATTGCACTTTGGCTGCCAAAGCAAAGAAGGGGAAGAGCAAGAAAGCTTCTCAATCCGGTGCGAAAGGCAAGAAGCAGAACATGTCTAAGGTGAAGTGTTTTCACTATCACCAACATGGACATTACGCCACTACTTGTCCACAGAAGAAGAAAAATAAGCAGGCTGCTGGATCTGCAGCTGGAGAGGCCTTAGCCTCGGAGTTTGAGCTGGATTTTTCGCTAATCGCATGCTTGGTCTCAAGTGTGATGGGTTCAATGTGGTTTCTTGACAGTGGTGCATCTTTTCATATGATCGGAGATAAAGATTTGTTTACTGATTTGGATGAGAAATATCTTGGAGTGCACATCGAGATGGGCGATGATGGTAGATACAGTGCGATCGGTATCGGTACCATTTCCTTTGAGAGGGAGTCTGGTAAACCCTTCGTATTGAAGGAAGTGATGCATGTTCCAGGATTGAAGAAGAATCTTATCTCTATGGCCATGTTAGAAGACAAGGGATATGATGTTGTCTTTAGCGAGGGAAAGGCTTTCCTGCACAGTAAGGCAACTGGTGAAACCCGGAGGATAGGGGTTCGAGTTAAGAACCTTTATCGGGCTAGTGTAGATATTGCTAAGTGCTAAGAATGGTAAAAGTATGTTAGTGAGGCAGGAGTCAGATATACAGCTGCAAGTAATGAGGATTAGCCACTCCTTCACCATGGCGCTTTGAAAATTTTGTAGTAGATTTCTACCGAGCTTCCCAAAGGTACACTTGCGCAGTCAAATTAGTGCAAGGGATGTACTTTGGGAAAATTTGTGAAGACCACTTTTCATGAGAATGATAGTTGTGCTTCGACGATCCTTGGAGAGAATTAACATAGATGTGTGTGGACCTTTCTCAGTAGCTTCGACAGCAAAGCACAGGTATTATGTGATATTTGTTGATGATTTTTCTCGTAAGTGTTGGATCTTCTTCATGCAGAAGAAGAGCGAGACATACTCAAAGTTCTGTGAGTTCAAGGCACTGGTTGAGAAAGAATCGGGGAAGCAGGTGAAGGCTCTTAGGAGCGACAATGGTGATGAATTCATCTCTGGCGAATTCAAGGACTTTTGCAGCGCAGAAGGAATTCGAAGAGAGCTCATAGCACCTCATAACCCACAGTAGAATGGGGTTGCTGAGCGGAAGAACAAAACGATCGTGGGTGCTGCACGGGCGATGTTGCATGATCAAGGCCTTCCCATACACTTGTGGGCTGAGGCATGCAATACTGCAGTATATGTGCAGAACTATTGTCCTCACAGGATACTTGGCATGAGTACACCCGAGGAGGCGTTTTCTGGTAAGAGGCCTGATATTTCCCATTTGAGGATTTTTGGTTCACCTGTTTACATTCATGTGACTAAGGATGCCAGGAAGAAGCTGGAGCCGACCACAAAGGTTGGGATTTTTGTGGAGTACACTAAGGGCTACCCTACAACTACGTGTATTTTCCTGCATAGCCAGCAAGACTCAAGCAGCGACGGATATCACCATGAGGGAGAAAGCCATGAAGTGTTCGCTTGAGAGGGAGCCACACTTGCATGCAGATGAGGAGCTATTAGTTCCTAAGGATGAGCTTCCAGATGTGGATCAACCATAAGAGGAAGTTCATGGAGTGGAAGAGACCACTCATGCAGCACCAACCATCAGAGGGTGCAAGCGCACTACAGAAGCTGAGTAACCGTTCAAGATGAAGTTTCTAGGATTGTAGAGCACCTACATCACAAGCAAGTGCATTTATTTGGCTACACTGACGAGATACTATATACATGGCTCTTGTGAGAAAATGTGTCGTGACAGAGCTATCCTCTTTCGAGGAAGCTGTGGAGGACCTCGCATGGGTAGATGCCATGGTGGAAGAGTATGATTCGATTGTCAGAAACAGTGCATGGGAGATTGTCCCGTGACCGGAGGGGAAATCAGTGGTGGGTTCGCGATGGATCTACAAAGTGAAGCAGGCGGCTGACGGGAGTGTGGAGAAGTACAAGGCAAGATTTGATCAAAGGGCTTCGCCGCATTGGGGTTTGGACATGGAGGAAATCCCTTTGCACCCGTTCTAGTTGGGTATTCTTCCATACGTAGGATTCTTGCTCTCTAAGACAGATGGGGGTGGCACATTCATTGCATGGGTGTGGGAGACTGCTCCCGGCGGAGGATTGAGGAGGAGGTGTACATAGAGCATCCCAAAGGTTTTGAGATCTTCAGCAGCGAGTCGCATGTGTGCAGGCTCAAGAGAGTGCTGTATGGGTTGAAACAAGCACCTCGTGCTTGGTACACACGGATAGACAGTTATTTCACCGGACTTGGATTCTCCAAGAGTGAGGCAGATCCTAACCTATACTAGATTGTGGTGGAGGGTAAGTTGCTGATCATTGTACTTTATGTCGATGATTTGATTTTGACAGGTGATGAGCTGTTGATACACTCATGCAAGGCTAATCTTGCAAAGGAGTTTGAGATGAAGGACTTGGGCCTCCTTCATTATTTCCTGGGATTGGAAATTTGGTAGCGCAGTGGTGGACTGTTTGTGTCTCAAGGCAAGTATGCCTGGGAGATACTGGAGAAGTTCAACATGCAAGGCTGCAAGCCTATCGACACTCCTTTTCCTGGTGGTTGGAGGAAAGAGGATGCCACATCGGCAGAGGTAGTGGATGCCACGTTTGGTCGACAGCTATAGTCGCTTTTATATTCATCACATGACCCGACATATGCTATGTTGTTAACCAACCTTCACAAGTTATGCTGCTTACCAAGCTCTTTTGGAAGGCGTGCTAGCATGTATTGATATCTCCTGGGAGGGGCACATCTAGATATGATTTATTAAATAATTGGATGAGGTGAAGCCGTGTGGTTTCATCTGATGCAGATATGGAGCCTAACTGACAGAAGACATATACCAGGGATTTTCAAGATCGGGTCGACAACAGTCTTGGTACAACAAGAAGCAAAAGATCCATGGCACTTGGGCTTGGCAGAGAGGCCGAGTATATGGTCATAGTTTGGTTTGTGATGTAAGGCTATATGTATGAGGAAGATCCTGGTCGGGTTGTTCGGTTCACACTTAGAGCCTACTGTGATTTATTGTGATAATCAGAGTTGCATCAAACTCTCGGTTAATCCAGTATTTCATGATAGATCTAAACACATTGACATCCGGTATCATCATATAAGAGATTGTGTGCAGCGGAAGATCATGTTACTTTCATACATTCCTACGGAGGATCAGGATGCTGATATCTTGACGAAGGCGCTCACCAGGAGAAAATTCGAATACCACAGGGGCAGGATAGGGGTTGCAGATAATCCTTATCTTGTTGAGAGGGAGTTTTGAGATTGCAACAAGATGATGAGCTTAGTGAAAAGAGTCGCCTTCACTAAGTGGGCCCGCAGGCTATTTTTGGTGCAAAGTCTATTTTTAGACTATGTCTATTTTTAGACATGTCGATCATATTCTATGAGTTGGAGGATGCTATTTGTGGATGGTTGGTCAAGTTGGAAAAATAGATGGACTTCTATTTTTAGACATATTGGGCGGAATCTATTTTTAGATTGCCAGTCCAAAAATAGATATGTCAAATATTATTAGCTCTTAATAATATTTGGACTCTAAACATTATCTTATTCTCTTGGAGCACTTCAGTTAAGTGCACAGATGTGGCACAGGAGCTGACAAAAGGAATTACGCTATTCCTAAGGGTCAAGTGGAGCTATTGCATGGAGACTTCAGTTAGAACTCATGTGAGAGAGTTTGGTGGAGTTGATTGAGGAAGTTAATGGAGTTGTGTTCAGTTTAACTGAGTTAAACATAATTGAGCTAGTTAGAATCGGATGCGCTGGCTTCAGCTCGCAATAATTGATTTCAATTGGAGTAAGCGGCATCGAATCCCCAAATGAATCAACCTGTTCAGGTAAAGGGACTATCCATGGGTAATTTGATCGAGAGATCATATTAACTTGAACGGTATTTGGTGGTGGAAGGGGAAAGATACCCATGAGGGCGAGGTCTTTGAAAAGACCCAACCCTACGCTGTCGGGGGGAGAAGGAATCTGATCTACGTATGAAACGTTTTTCTTAGAAGATGAGGTAAAGAATGAAAACTAGTCGACAATAATGATTTTTCCCTCGTGTGGAAACTTTAGAAGACGGAAGAGGGTGGACAGAATGCACAACATATCATGAGTCCAACTGCGACCGAGTAGAAGATTGTAATTGAGTTTAGCGTCAACTAATTCTACTTTGACATTGACCATCTTTCCTTGCAACGTGATCGGCAAGCTGGCGAGAGCACCCAAGGATTTCAATTCCCTTCCATCAAATGCCTCAAGGGAATTTGGTGACAAAGTTAGGGCTGGAGAGCCAATAGCCTTCCAGCAAGCAGATGACATGACACAAGTAGTTGCACCTTCGTCCACAATGGCTCTATGGATGTTGAGACTATTAATGCCGACTTGTATGAAAAGCACAATCTAGTGCGAAAGTCGGGGGACAGAATTCTCTAAGTCGAAAGAGAGAAGGTTACAATCAGCAGGATCAATCTTGCCAATTGCTGATAATAATTCTTTCCATTGAGACAGACAACTCTGAAGAACTTCTAACACGAACATCTCAGATGGCGCCTATGCTAAATCCTCAACAATACTGTAATGCTGAGCAGCATAGGCGTTAGGATTATAAGAATATTTCCATAGAACACCTTTAGAAGGTGGCCATACAACGAGTTCAACACTGGGCCTTTCAATCTTAAGAGGACCAGAGGCAGGTGGGGGAGGAGGACCATCAACGATCTCCTTCCCAGCTACCTGGTGTGATCCAGTATAATCTTTCGACTGAGTAGTGATGGAAACGGGTGCAGAATCGTCCATCATGAACACTTGAGAGCCAAACGGTGTAGATGGCGCAAGTTGCTCGACCATCTATGTTTGTTGAGATGGAAAAGGTTCTTTGAGGATAGCCGGAGTTCCCTTAGTGCCTTTGAGAAATTTACTAACTTTGGCTCGTCTAGGACAATGCTTAGTGTAGTGTTCCTCATCAAAAATTAGACAAGGATACTTCGTCTTGCGCTGTGAACCATCATCAGCATGAGATTTAGACAAATCTTGTTTTGGGGCATCAAATTTGGCCTTGCCTTTTCCCTTCTTTTTCCCCTTGGATGTCTTATCCGCAGGATTGGCCTGAACAACGTTGACCTCCGAGGTTTTACCAGAATCCGGGGTAAGCTGAGGAGCAGAATCATTAGAAGAATTTGATTTTGGCTTCCCATTGTTGGAAGAGGGAGACTTAAAGTCTGAGACACGGAACCAATAACGTTGTCGACGGATGGGGTGGACGATTCTTTAGAAGTCCCAGGTCGTGGGGCATCAATCAAGATATCATACAATATGCCCGATTGAGAGTACACTAAATTAAGGTACTGGGCACGAGCAATGGCCTGTTCCTCGGTGACACATGCCCCCATGGCTATGTATTTTGCAATCTGATTGACCAAAGAGGTAGTGAACCAATGAGTAAGAAGCTGATCAGGAATTTCGAATTTGATCAAGTGATGATGACATCTCCATTCATGAATGTGGTCCAAGATATGGGTAGCCCAGTCCTGTTTCAAGGATGTGAGGAGATGCGTCCTGGCTTCATAACGAACCGGTAACTGGAAATGAGTAAGGAACACCATAACGAAGAGTTGAAATCTTGAAAGATACCGTGAGATAGCTCGATGTACCACTTAGCAGCAGCTCCAATGAGAGTTCGCTGGAAAAGACAGAGTCAAATAGAGTCATCCACCCAAGAATTGGAAGAACACCATAAATGGTATGTCATAACGTGTGCTTGGGGGTCTTCTCTAGACTTGCCCTCAAACTTGGGGCAATCACCAGGAACCTTCATTGGAACCGGAGGCCAATACGGATTATGGAGGATTGGATCATTTGTTAATTTGGACACATCCGGTAATTCCAACGTGGCGAGAAAGGGTAATTGAGGATTGAACGGCATAGCAGGTCCTCGATAAGGACTCGTACCCACATTCCATCGTGGTTGAGTGTAACTTCATCCCCATTGTTTGTGTCCCGAAGGATTCAGACCATAAGGGGTATAAGTCAGATAGTTCGGTTGATATTGCGGCTGAGGACCAAGATACAAAGGTTGAGGACCAGGAAACGGATTCTGAGTATATGAGGGTCCTGATTGAGCAACATAAAGACTTTGTTGCGGAATGTAAGTATGGCCTGGTGGTTGAGGGTAATAAGAAGAACCTTGAGGTGCATTGTATACTGGTCGATATTGACCTCGAGGGTAATAAGCACCTTGGGGTCGAGCGGGCTGCTGATAAGTAGGGCCCTATTGAGCTGGATAAATCGGGTGTGCAGGTTGACCCGACTGTGGTGTAGAGTAGAGCAGTTGCTGAGCAGGGTGAACTGTCTGTGTAGGTTGTCCCTATTGAGCAGGTTGACCTGACCGATGAGGGCCACCAGGTTTCCCCTGCAGAGTAGGTTGGCCTGATGGTTGGGATGAGCCAGGTTGTTTCTGATGACTAGGTTGACCTGGAGCAGGACCATGAGATGGCCCTGCTTGTGCAACATTTGGACTAATGGGAAGGTATGGCTGTTGTGGTTGCACAAAAGGTTGTCCATGAGATAGATAAATTTTCCCCCCAGAACCGTACGAAGGTCCTGGTTGATATGTCAATTTCCCAGCAGGTCCTTGGGTTTGCCTAGGTTGGATCACAGGCTGAACTTGTAAAGGTTGGCCTTGTGGATCGTAAAGCTGCCCTTCGGGCCATAAAATAAGCCTTGCTGGACCGAAGGTTGTCCCTAAAAAGTTTGTCCTTATGGGTCGTAAGCATACCCTTGCTGAACTGAAGGTTGTCCCTGAAAGGGTTTTCCTTGTTGGTTAGAAGGTTGCACAGGAAAGGTAGGTCTAAAACCGGAAAGTAGCTGATAAGATTTAGGAGCAGGCAAGTAGATAGGGTTGTCGTTCTCATCCTAATGAAACGGAAGTGAATAAATTGGGTTACCAACTGCGTCATAATGAGAAAGATAAGGATCACCAGAATCCTGAGGGGACTGGTAAGTCTAGGAGCTCTGCTGTTGAAAAACCAGTCGACGATCCTCGAAAGAAAGGCTGTCAGGGATCGCCACGGAAATTGAAGTCTCTATCGAAGGCGAAGCCCCTGATGAATGAGTGGTGACAACCGGTGCCGATGTAGCCACGTAGATAGTAGGTCTAGTTGGGATAGACGTAACAAAAGGGGTCGATGAGACAGATGTCGTTGGAGACATCCCTAATGATGGAAGGACTGGCCCCCTCGATGGATTTGATGCTGCCATGGAGGCAATACCAGCTATAATCTGACCCAAAGACCTATATTCGACTGGGAGTGACACCGATGGTGAAGATTGAGCAGACCCTTGAGGGATGTTTTCCGAAAAAAGTTGGTATTCTTCATTATAAACAGGAATTCCCTCATTGCCAATAAGATTAGACGAGTCCATGTTTGAATCCGCCGTGAGATCTTGTAAAAGACTACGGGGACTAGGAAGTATGATAGCTGCCAAAAACGACGATCCCAATGTAAGGGGGGGAAATTTTCCCTCACCCCAAACCCAAACCAAGCATTTGAAAGAGGCCAAGTGAACTCAACTGGTTCTCCAAAGGGGTAATCTGATGGAAGAATAGGCTGCTGAAGCTCGACAGACCTAGAGGATTGAGAAGTTTCAGATGAATCGTCTGAGAAAGTACTACCACTAGACGAAACCGATAGTTCCGCTACTGTGACTGTAGTACACCAGCAAAGGAAAAAAAAATCGAAAACGAAGACTCTTGGAAAAAAACCAAGGCAAACAAAGATAGGCCAAGCGATCAAACTTTAATGGGTGTGTAATCGTAGGTAGTTTATTTTACCACATTGAAACCGAAAATTCGTTGTTTCATGTTTTAAGAGTCAAGAAACAGGCAAAAGATGACTCTAGTCACTTTCAGTTTTAAGTGGGCGTGAAAGGACAAGTGCTCAATGATCTTTTCAAATTATGGAGTCAGCAAAGATCGAAAATGACTGCTCAGGTAGTCTAGGTAAAAGGGTGTACCAGGTTTCCGTGAACTGCAATAAACACCTTGGTAATCAAATTAAAGAAGGATTGACCAAGGACTTGACGTATGTGCAGGTAGTCTCCCTAAATGCTGTGTTCGATGTATCACGGTTACAAGGTGACAGACTCGGCTTCCTACAGATAAAAGGATTGCTACCTAGAAGGATCTCCCTTTATATACTCGACGGTATGGGGAGCACAAGTCCGTACTAGTGCTGTCTGAAGCCAGATGGCGAGTGACAGTTGCTAGGTTTAAAGACACCGAAACACGTCTCTAACTTAGACCATTAGATGTTTTGTTAGGTTTCAATGTTGCCTTAGGTTAATTGAGTAAATTTTAAGTTGATATTGTATTTACGTTTCAATTCCAAGGTCCTACCGAATGTTGGATCTCAAAAATCCCTAAATGGAAGCTACATGCCAAAAGATACTATTTCGTTCGATGAAAAGCTATCTATGAGAAAGTTAGGAGTTTTCAAGCGATAAAAAATAATAAGAACATGCAGAAACATCCACTACAGTATCTGATGCAAGCTAATGAAAATGAGAAATCTTTCCTAGAATTGTCTAATGCTAGATATGCGAAAGAATTTCAATTTCACAATGCAAACAAGAATGCAAACAATTTTTTTTTTGATTTTTCAATGTAATAGAGAAAACAATGCACTAAATGACATGAAAAACAAACCAAAACACTAGTTCGAGAACTTTAATGCGAGAGTTGAAGCAAAATAATTTCAATCAACCCAAAACAAACATAACAAAACTCAAACCAACATTGCAATCTCTCAGATTGAAGAAAGATTTCAAAATAGACCCATGCAAACATTGTTGGAGTGACAAGAATCAAAATTGAACGAAAGAGGCAAGCATCATTCATTCAATGCAATCACTCAAACAGATCAATGCAACCAAACAAGGAATGAAATTGACTGCGAAACAAAAGACTCAAACTCCTACAGGAGGCTTATCATGACAAAGCACTTTAAAACCCTAAGGCTATGATGCTGATAGGAAATAGACAAACAACTGAAGGAAGAAAGCTGATCACAATAAAAAACAATCCCAAAGCACTCAAGACATATCTAAAAATAACCCAGAAGCAAAAGTACTGACCAAAAATCTTCAAAATAGACCAAACCCTAAGACCTATAGGGGTCGACGCGACTGTTTGGCTGTAATCGACGCCAAACAGGGGATGGCGCGGGCGCAACACTAGCACCTAGCGCCAGTCAGCACGATTCTCTGAACAGAAAGCACGCAAAGCCAATTCACTCAGGCAAAAGGGAAATTTTTTGAAAGACAGAGGTCAGATCTGATCCTCTGGGGCTGAACAAGGGTCTTAGATTTAGCAGAATAATCAGAAAAGGAAAAATAAGCAAGCAAAGACCAAAAATGATACCTAATGGCTGAAATACAAACTCGCACTGTTCCCCAATGGAGTCGCCAATTTGTTGGTGAGGTAAATCTCCTCTGCAGACAGAGGCGATCCCACTAGCGCTAGGCTGGGTCTAGCAACAAACAAAACAAGCTATAATATTGATTCCTAGTTAACGAATGGATGGAGATTCGATAGATGACTTACCGAAGGTCCTATGCTGTTGTTTTCATCGAAAAGAGTGGCTGCCTCTCGCTCCTGGTTTGACAGATCACGATCCGCTCGCTTTCATGCCCGGACACTTGCACACACACAAGAAACAACGACAATATACAACATACTAATTCACATTCGTAACTATTAGTCAGTCGAAGAGGACTAAATCAATTGCATTAAATGAAAAACATAACACAATGATGGAACCAACACCGTAGTCAAGTATATTAATAAATGAAAGGAAGAGTACAACGAAGCTTCGACGTTGTAGTCTCCTCCAACAGGGTTCAAGCGGAGCGTGTCTCACAAAGGCTCATCAGGAATTCGGACGGGAATCTCTCTACGGAGTTCTCCTTGGTTCTACCTTCTCAATAGCAATTACTCAGCTATAGTATCTTCTCCAAGTTCAGCTAGCTTTCATAAAGGGAGAAGGCCTGTTTTTATAGAGGGAGAGGGAGAGGTTAGGATCCCTATAATTATGGAAGGGAGACCTATCTTCAAGGAGTGTTCCATGGGAGGTGGAAACCATTACCTAAAGAGGGAGATCCGTGGTTGATCAACTTAACCACTTCCAGTGACTCATCCCTGAGGTGGTTAGAAGGAAACTTCCAACTCTAATTTTTAAAAAACATTCCTAAAGCAGCTTGGCGCAAGCACTGCACTAAGACAGAGCACCAGGTGGCACAGGCTCTAGTGAAAATCTTCCACATCGGCACGAGGGGTGAACTGGCTACCTACGCCAAGGCCAAAACATAGGTTTTGTGTGCTCTTTTGAGGAAATGTTCAACAAGAGAAATGATTTCCTTATGCAAAAGGATGCAAAGAAGGTGTTTGCAAAGTATGACATTGCTCACAAGTCACGGGAATGACCCTCCAATATGTGGGGCGAGGGATTGCAGGGATGGTGACAAAATCTTGTGTAACACCCACTTGTTGAAATTTCTCTATCCAAGAAATATGATTAATCAATTGATGTCATGCAATAACTTACACTTTATAATACGTTCTTGACATCACAAGCCAATAGTCAACAATTGTCGGATGTGTTTTAATTTTGCATTATAAAAGTGGAGTTGAATTTGTATTGTCTTATCTCTATCTCACAAAATGACTAATTGATAAGACATCATAAGAGTATTACATGATAATATAGTTTACATGTCGCAGTGAAATAAGACTCCTTTTGCCAACTGTCAATAGTGTTTAAGAATCCATTGACACACTAACACCTCTCTTAGTGAAATTCCTAGTGGCAGATTGGTTATTTGCATTGCTTTCACCTGCAACTTGTGCCTATGGCTCAGTCAAGGAGGCTCAATCCTTCAGTGGTCAAAGCAAGAAGAGCAGAGTGAGGGTTTTCTTTTTATTGGCCTCTTCCTTATTATTCATTGGAGAGGTTATGTTTACCTTCAATTAAGCATGTTTTGTTACTGAAATTTACCACAAATTATAGTGCCAAAGCGTCGTCAGCAGCACATAAGTGGATAGGGAAAGCAGCATAAACAATATGCAAATTTTACATGGATTAATTTTAGGTATAATGTGTGCATTTAGCACGACTAGAATCATTCCATTGAATAATACTGCATTGAATGTTGACCATGGAGTCAACCAACAACATAATCTATAGCCGAAGGAACCCATTGGATGAGGATAATGATAAGGAGCTTGGTAGATTACTGGAAGACCTATCGAATGAATAGGAAGAGGATAACGATGAGCCTTTCTTGATTGATCCCTAAAAGAGGCATGATTCCCTAGAAGAGTCTCAGTTCATGCTTGGAGAAGATACATATTATGACCTTTCCTGCGATCCCAAATGACAAAGGTACTTTATGTTTTGCCTTGCTTCACACAGACTTTATGTTATGTGCTATTATGCTATTCCAAAGCAAGTTTGTTGGATGTTGTTATGCTATGCCAAAGCAAGTTTGTTGGATTTAACCCATATAGCTAATAATATGTGGAAAGTCAACATACTTACGATACTTCTTCAATTAGTGATAGGGGTGACATACATTGCAAATGTGATTATGTTCTTAGAACATATTGTGGTAATCCTCTGTCATGTACAGAGAAATAATAAGGGTCAGATTGTGTTTGTTTTGTTTTTTTCTGATTTTCTTCTTCATATTTTTGTCTTGGTCATTTTCAGTGATAGAGATAAATTCGAATGCCAACCTTGAGGATGTAGTTCAATTGATCGCCAAACACAGAATCTTGAGTGCACCAGTAAGAGATATCAAAGCAGATGAAAATGTTAGCTCGCTTGACAAGTATATGGCCATTGTTGAATTTGCAGGAATTGTTGTGTGGTTGCTCCACTTGGTGTATTATACTTTTGTTCTATAAATATAATAATTTCATGATTTTCATCTTGACAACCCGAAGGAATGCACATTTTTAAGGATGATGTCAAATTACATACTTTTACAGTACAAACTTTATTACTATGAATTTCCCTCATATCATAATTTGTAACAAAATTTTGTATCTCATAATTTGTAATACATTGTTTGGTTTTTCTCCTTTTTTGTATCAATGCATAATCAATTCATAATGATTTTTACATATTTTTTAGTCTTTGACACGAACACATAATCATTATTCTTTACTATTTCCCTAATTGTTGAGCTAAATTTTTTTTTGCATGACAGAAAATGGTTATGCTATCATGTGACTTCTTGGGGAATTGATATCTATTTTTTATTTTTTTTGTAAGTCAAAATTATATTCATTCATCAAAAAAGGAGTACATTAGTTTCAAAATGAAGGTAGTCTCACCTCGAAGGGGTTTTTTGAGTACTGCGATCAACATATGACAAAGAAACAGAATAATGACTAGAGACATGTAGAAATTTAATACAAAATATGTATTGCCTGGATTCTCCTGATCTAACAATAATATGCTACTGTTAAATACATAATCACTTCTACAAAATCTTTGCAGAATTTGAAACACAATCACTAATCACAATATCATGAAGAAAGATCAATCACACATAACACAAATAATTTTACCGGGAAATCATAAAGATAAAAACCCCACTATATTCTATTATGTATTATGTCATGGATCATGAAACAATTACATACAAAGCTCTAATCCAAGAGCTCTCAGTACATGAGCTAACTGTCTCACACTGTCATACAAAAATTGGCAAGTTCCTTAGCCAATTTACTGCCTCCAAACAGCCTGCCTCCACTGCGCAATCCTAGTTGATATCAATCCTGAATAAATGGAATCTTGCTTGCCTTGACTACGCAATCCTCATTGGCACATCCAATGTGTGTATGGGTGCATGTGTGCAACCGATATTGTCAAAAATGATAGTCAACTGTCCATTTCACCTACATCTCAACTGAACATGCATGCAGTTAATAGTAGTAACTCTTCAGTTGCATGTGAGGCCACTGACTGTGAATTAATTAATAATTAATTCACTTGATCTCTCACTAGTGTATCTTAAGTTACAACTAGCACAACTGACTTTAACTCACTTAACTAAGTTAAACTACTTTACAACTTTCATAACTGCACTTCCAACATTGTTACAACTTTGAATCACACAGTTACAACTAAGTCCACTTGCATGTCCCACCAACCAACCTCTTAACTCAAAATTCCTATAGCTAACTGATTTTCACTTCAGTTAAATATTTCCAAGTGCTCATTGAGAATAGATTATTGTTTATTGTCCAACTAATATTAAGGGATAATAATAGTTGACATGCATCTATAAATAGAACTTGCACATACATCTATAAATATACCTCATATATAAATAGAATTTTCTCATGCACCTATGAATAGACATCCACCTAAAAATAGCCTGCGGCTCCATCCTAGTGCAGGTGCTTAATTTTCACTAGGATCTTCTTGTTGAATCTCAACACTCCCTCTCTACAAGAAAGGGATTATCCTTCACCCCGATCCTGTCTCTATGGTATTCGAATTTGCTCCTGATGAGCGCCTTCATTAGAATATCTGCATCCTTATCCTCCATAGGAATGTACTGAAGCAACATGATTCTCCTCTACACACAATCTCTGAGATGATGGTACCAGATATCTATATGCTTAGATCGATCATGAAACATAGGATTAATCGAGAGTTTAATGCAACCCTATTTATCACAATGAATCGATGTTGGATCTAAATGAGAACCAAACAAACCAACCAAGATCTCTCTCATCTAGATAGCCTCACATGCAACTTGACTCGTTTCCATGTATTCCGCTTCCGCTGACTGAGTGCCACAGATCTCTGCTTCCCGTTGTACCAAGAAACAATTGTAGATCCAATGCTAAAGATCCCCCCTGATGTTCTTTTTCTGTCCGATGGGATGCGTACCCAATCTACATCCGTGAAGCAATGCAACTTCACCTCATTCATCTGTCTGTACCATAAACCATACTCTGATGTGCCCCTCATGTATCTGAGGAAATTCTTACCCGCCTTCCAAAAGAGCTTGGTAGGCTTAACCATAGATTGACTCAGTTGGTTAACCGCATAGCAAATGTCTGGGCTCGTGTTCGATAGATACATTAGCGAACCCAATAACTATCGATAGACAGTAGAATCCACTACCTCTCTAGAAGTAGCATCCTCTTTACTCCAATTTCCTAGAAGAGGAGTATCCATGGGTTTGCAGCCCTCCATGTGGAACTTACCCAGTATCTCCCTTGCATACTTGCCTTGAGAGACAAAAATTTCACCATCTCGCTGCCATATTTCCAATCCAAGGAAATAATGAAGGAGGCCCATATCCTTCATCTCGAACTCCTTTGCAAGGTCCTCCTTGCATTAGTGTATCAGCTGCTCATCACCAGCCAATATTAAATCATCAACATAAATAACAATGATTAAAAGCTTACCCTCCACCATAATTTGGTATAGGTTTGCATCCGCTTCACTTTTGGTGAAGCCCAGTCCGGTGAAATAGCCGTCTATCTGAGTGTACCAAGCACGGGGTGCTTGCTTCAGCCCATACAACGCTCTTTTGAGTCTGCACACATGTGACTCACTGTTGAAGATCTCAAATCCTTTAGGTTTCTCTATGTACACCTCTTCTTCAATGATCCCATTGAGAAAAATAGTCTTCACATCCATCTGATGAATGCACCAGCCCATCTGCGCTGAGATCAAGGATGTCCTTATGTGTAAAGGTTTCTTCATAATCTATCCCCTCGATCTGTGAGAAGCCTTGGGCCACAAATCTGGCCTTGTATTTATCAACAACTTGGTTTACCTTGTAGATCCATCTCGAACCTACCACTGATTTATCAACCGGCCTTGGAACAATTTCCCAAGCACTGTTTTTGATAATGGATTCATACTCCTCCATCATTGCATCTAACCATGTGGGCTCCTGCACTGCTTCCTGAAAGGAAGATGGTTCAGTCACAATACATTTGTACATGAGAGCCATGTATCCAGTAAATCGGTCAGGAGACTGTCTTTGTCTGTGTTGTGAAGTAGGGACTCCTACATTCTGCGCAGCATCAAGTCTCAGCCTATCAGCCTCTATGGTACGCCTTCTATCGGTTCTGATGTTTGGCTCTGCATGAGTGGACTTCTCCACTCCATGAACCTCCTCATATGGTTTATGCACATCTAGAGACTCATCTTTGGGAAGCAACAGTTCCTCCTCTACATGCAAGTCTAGCTCCCTCTTAAGCGGTAACTGCATGGATTTCCCCTCATCTAATTTTATATCCCATCGCACCACAGTCATTCGACTGTTTGGAAAATACACATGATAACTATGGGGTGTTTTTGTGTACCCCACAAAAATCCGAACTTCAGCAGTCGGCTCCAGCTTCTTCCTGGCATCCTTGGTCACATGCACATAAACAGATGAGCCAAAAATATTAAAGTGTGAAACATCCAGTTTCTTACCAGTGAAAGCTTCTTCAGGTGTACTCATGCCAAGTACTCTATGAAGACAACGATTTTGCACATAAACCGCAGTGTTGCATGCTTTCGTCCACAAATGCATTGATAGGCCCTGATCATTCAACATTGCTTGTGCTGCACCCACGATCATCCTATTCTTCCTCTCTGCGACCCCATTTTGTTGTGGTTTATGAGGCGCTATGAGTTCACTTCAAATTTCTTCTTTGCTGTAGAAGTTCTTGAATTCGTTAGAGATGTATTCTCCACCATTATCACTCCTAAGAGCCTTCACTTGCTTCCCCCACTCTTTCTCCACCAATGCCTTGAACTCACAGAAATTTGAGAATGTTTGATCCTTCTTCTGCATGAAGAAGATCCAACATTTACTAGAAAATTCATCAACAAAAATAACATAGTACTTATGTTTTTCTCTTGAAGCAACCGAGAACTGTACACACATGTTGAGTGAACTCTCTCAAGGATCCTCGAAGCACAGTTCTCCTTCGCATGAAAGGTGGACTTTACATACTTCCCCATGGCACAACCCTTGCACTAATCTAACTGAGCAAGTGTTCCCATTGGAAGTCCAGTAGATATTTGTTGCATGACTTTCAAGGCTCCATGATGAAGATGGTCCAATCACCTGTGCCATAATTCGCCCTCATCCCAGCTCACCACTTTTTCTGCCCTGCCCACCATGGCAGCGCAGCCATCTACCTCCATCTTGTAGAGATTCTTAACTCAAATCCCTATCCTCTTAGCTTGACCCATTGTTTTATGTCACAGGAAAGATTTTCCATCGCTGAAAACAACGTCATAGACTTTATCCTCTAACATTGCGGCTGAGAACAAATTTTTCTTCAGACCTAGAACATGCATAACATATTTAAATTGAAATGGTTTACCTGACTCCATCTTAAAGGTAATGATACCAATGCCAGTCGCACTGTATCGTCCATCGTCGCCCATCTCTATATGCATTTGGAGATCTTTCTCCTCCAAGTCATTGAAAAGTTACTTATCTTCCATTATGTGAAAGGAAGCGCCACTATCCAAATACCACAACGATCCTAATGCACTTGACACCATGCATGAAATCAAGGAGAATTCAAGTTAAAATAGTGAGGAAAGGGCCTCACCAGCTGCAGCTCTAACAACCTTCTTGTTCTTCTTCTTTTGCAGGCAGTTAGTAGTAAGATGCCCATGTTCGTGACAGTGAAAACACTTCACCTTGGACATATCCAAATTCTTGCCTTTAGACTCAGATTTAGAATGGAATTTCTTCCCCTTCTCCTTCTTCACCTTGGAAGCCAAAGCACAATCCTCTTCATCATCATGCTTTGATGAAGAGCCATCTCTGGTGCTCTGCCTGAACTCCTCCTGCACTAGATCCGACCACAGTCGTTCTCAATCCGATAAATTTTCCCATCCGTTGACAAAGTCTTCATAACTATGCCAACTCTTAGGAAGTCCCAAGAGAGCCAAGCTCACCAAATCATCATCAACAACAGTTATTTCCACACTCCCCAGTTCATCCCAACATTGGACAAACTTCGTGAGATACTTTGGAATGTTGTCGCCCTTTTCCATCTGATCTTTTTGAGTTTATCTTTGAGCACCAATTTCCTATGGTCGTTGCTACTTTGGAATAGATCCATCAAAGCCTTCCACATAGCACATCATGTGGCTTTCCCATGGAGGGTTGAGACAATGTGGTCTCATACTCCCTCCAACAGAATCCTCCTTGCCTTTGCCACTTTCTTTCGCCATGCATCAAGATTAGCATCATCTGCAGCATCTGGCTTAGGAACATCCTTTTCAATGAATTCCTTCAAGCCATTGTCTTCGTTTACTGCCTCCATCCTGCCCTTCCAAGCAATATAGTTTGAGCTGCCCTCGAATGCATACTCTAACCTCAAGCCATTGAAAGCCATTTCGATCTTGAACCAGCTGTAGCGCCAAGAAATTATTTTTGCAAATTCAAATTCTTTCCACCAACAAACTCAGCTCCTGCTTCAAAATTGCAATTTCCTGTGCTCCGATACCATGTAGAAATTTAATACAAAATATGTATTGCTTGGATTCTCCTGATCTAACAATAATATGCTACTGTTAAATACAAAATTGCCTCTACAAAATCTTTGCGGAATTTGAAAGACAACCGCTAATCACAATATCATGAAGAAAGATCAATCACACATAACACAGATAATTTTACCGGGAAAGCATAAAGCTAAAAACTCCACTGTCTTCTATTATGTATTATATCATAGATCATGAAACAATTATATACAAAGCTCTAATCCAAGAGCTCTCAGTACATGAGCTAACTGCCTCACACTATCATACAAAAATTGGCAAGTTCCTTAGCCAATTTACTGCCTCCAGACAACCTACCTCCACTACACAATCACAGCTGATAGCAATCCCTGAATGAATGGCATCCTGCTTGCCTTTACTGTGCAATCCTCATTGGCACATCCAATGTGTGTGTGGTTGCATGTGTGCAACCGATAATGTCACAACTGATAGTCAACTGTCCCTTTCACCTACATCTCAACTGGGTTTCCACTGGATCTGACATGCATGTAGTTAATAGTAGTAAATCTTCATTTGCATGTGTGGCCACTGATTGTAAGTTAATTAATAATTAATTCGCTTAATCTCTCACTAGTGTATCTTCAGTTACAACTAGCACAACTGAGTTTAACTCACTTAACTGAGTTAAAATAATTTACAACTTTCATAACTGCACTTCCAACTCTGTTACAACTTCGAATCACTCAGTTACAGCTAAGTCCACTTGCATGTCCCACCAACTAACCTCTTAACTCAAAATTCCTATAGCTAACTAATTTGCCACTTCAATTAATTATTTCCAAGTGCTCATTGAGAATACATTATTGTTTATTGTCCAACTAATATTAAGGAATAATAAAAGCCGACATGGATCTATAAATAAACATGCAATCTATAAATAGAACTTGCACATACATCTATAAATAGACCTCATCTATAAATAGAATTTTCTCATGCATCTATAAATAGACATCCACCTAAAAATAGCCCGAGGCTCCATCCTAGTGTAGGTGCTTATTTTCACTAGGATATTTTTGTTGAAACTCAACACTCCCTCTCAATAAGAAAGGGATTATCCTTCACCCCGATCCTGTCTTTATGGTATTCAAATTTTCTCCTGGTGAATCAAATGGAAAACGACGGAACATGATTGAATAAATGGAACATTTGCATGAGCGTGTAAGTGGAAGCTCAATCCACCTCCTCTACACACCGCAACATATGCTATGGATGTTATGAACTATGGGTTATGGGAAAAATGTTATGGTTGAGGTCCGAGTAAAAATTTAATAATTATGCTAGCATTACTTCAATTTTAGAAAACGATTCATGAAATGTATCGTTTAACCGAGATATGACTAAGTGTGATGTATCATCTTCCAGCCCCAAGATATAGCTTAGTTGGTCGAGTTCCTGTTGCTAAGTACCTCGCCTATCAGGAGGTAACAGGGTCAAATCTCCTTGGCGCCCTTGGGGTTAGGCCTTGCTAGTTTGGTCGGGGGGTAGATCTGTTTGGGTTGATCTACTTGGATTTTCCCATGGATGTAGTGACCACTCAATGTCCGTGAACCACATTGAGAAATGATGTAGCCTCTTCCTTTGGAAGAGGCCAAATAAGATATCCAAATTTCTTACTGGTTAAAACAATTTGTTGTAAGTTTGTGATGTGTGAGGAAAAAGTGACCGAGGAAATAAGAAGCTAAAACTTTGGGTTATGTATTTTGATTTCTGTTTCAAAGTATTAGAAAAAACACAAACCGATTACTATAGTCCTTGCCATGATTCATGAAATGTATCGTTTAACCCAGATATGACTAATAAGATATCCAAATTTCTTATTGGTTAAAACAATTTGTTGTAAGTCTGTGATATGTGAGCAAAAAATGACCAAGGAAATAAGAGGCCAAACATTTGGGTTATGTATTTTGATTTATGTTTCAAAGTATTAGAAAAAATACAAACTGATTACTATAGTCCCTATTGCCCTTTGGGCAGGGACTAATAAAATGAAAACTTACAACTAAAGTGGAAATCCTTACATATTCTTTAGCATGGTGTCTTTGGTAACCTGCCAAATCAAAAGCTTACAATTACTGATAGAGAGTACAAAATCCCTAACAAAAATATTTGATTCTTAATTTGGATCTTTTCAAGGGAAAAGTGGCGGCTTCCCCCTTTACTTGCACGTTGAACTCTACTAACCGAACTTCGCACTTCCCAACCTCATGTAATGAGGTTATTATGCTTTTTAATATCACCTGAGACCGTTTACCAACAGATAAAAATGTATTCATCCTGCGACCACGATGACCAATTTCTATAAAATTAGCATAAGGTTTTGATACCCTCTAATTGTAGAAATTATACAAACAATATATATATATATATATATATATCATGGATTCAATCCGATCTAAAAATGTACTAAAGATAGATACTAAATCACTTATACAAATAAATTATAGAATTAAAAACACAATCGCTAATCACATGAAGCAAAGAAGAATCAATCAAACCACAACACAGATAATTTCCAGGGAAATCTTGCTGCTTAAAACCCCACTATCTTCTATTGTATATTCAGCATGGATACATGAAACAATTACATACAACTCTTCTCACAAGAGCCCTCCTGTACGCAACTAATTGTCTCACACTGATCCAGACAAAATTGGGCCAACACTTAGGCAATTCTCAACATGTCTTTAGCTTGCCTTGCTCACGCAATTCATGAGGAATGCAATCCCTATTCCTTAGGAATTTCAACCTTCTTCAATTGCGCTGAGTATCATGGGAATCCTGTGGTGTTTTAACTGCATCTGGCAGTCTGGTAATATCACAACAAATAGTTATCTTCCCTTTAACCTTTGCCTCAACTAGGTCTCCACTGGAACTGACACGCATGTAGCTATTAATAGTAAATCATCAGTTGCATGGCAGATCACTGTTTGTGAATTAAATAATATTTAATTAACTTGATCTCTCACTAGTGCAACAAATAGTTACAACTAGCACAACTAACTTTAAATCACTTAACTGAGTTAAACTGATTACAACCTGCATTAACTAATGCACCATTGCACTTCGAACTTTGTTACAACTAGAATTACTCTACATGCCTCAAAAACTACCCTCAACTCCAAATTCATGAGCTAACTGAGTTTATCACACTCAGTTAAATATTACAAGTGATTTTGAGATTAGATTACATTTTATTGTCCAATTTAATTAAGGGATAATTATAATAGACATGCACCAAATTTAGCCCACACCAGTGTAGGTGCTGCTTGGACCTCCTAGTCCCACACTAGTGTAGGTGCTGTCATGTTGTTTCCGGATGCCAATTTCACTATTTATTGTTGCAAACTTCAACACTCCCTCTCAACAAGAAAGGAATGTCCTTGCATGCGACATGCAACTCTTGCATGCAATACTTCTCTAGTGTTTCTCGCACATGCAACTCTTGCATGCAACACTTCTATGGTGCTTCTCACACATGAAACCTTTGCATGCAACACTTCTGAAACTGAATAGCTTCCAAGCAATTGAATCAATATAATGCATCTGTCATTGGAGTCTTTTGACTGCTTCTAGATACTGCACATGTCTACTGGATTCTCTGTGATGTTGACATATGCATCCATACACTCTGCACTGCTGCCAACTCTAATCTGTGCTCCAGTATTCGACACTTGTCACTCTGATTTCTGTCCTCCTGACATCTGACCGTTTAAATCTAACTGATCCTGCGATTTCTTTTCTATGGGATCCTCGTAGCTAGGTCTGATCCATGAGACACACCATCTCTAGGACCCTACCCGAATTTCTTCTTGGGATTAATATTGCACATCGCCCCACCTCACACCTGGAGGTGTAGCTGCATGCACTCTCTCTGCCCATTTGGCTAGAAATTTTTTTTCTCTAGTGGTTTCTGCCACTCCATGATCCTCCACATGTGGTTGCTCTGCATCTTAAGGTTCATTCTTTGGAATCAAGAGTTCCTCATCTACATGCAAATCAAGCTCCCTCTCAAGGGTCAATTGCATGGATTTCTCATACTTCCCAATGGTTGGAAGCTCAGTGGAAATCACATCTGCATCAATTCTATAGAGAGTCTTCACACGAATCCCAATCTTCTTGGCTTGTCCTGTTGCTTTGTGTCGAAGGAAAAAATTTCCTTTACTAAAAACAACATCATAGCCTCTATCCTCCAACATTGCAACTGAAACTAAATTTTTCTTCAAGTTTGGTACATGCATTACATCTTTTAATAAAAATGGTTTACTTGATTATCTCTGGAAAGTAATTGTACCAATCCTGGTAGCGCTATACCTTCCGTCGTCACCCATTTCGATATGCATCTGGGGTCCTTATCCTCCAAGCTACTAAAAAATTCTTTGTTTTCCGTCATGTGGAAACATGCACCACTATCCAAGTACCACCCTAATCCCATCGCACTTGACACCATGCATGCGATCAGTGAGAATTCAAGCTCAAATTACGAGGCCAAAGGCTCACTGGCTGTAGATCCTAAAGCCATATTATTCTTCTTCTTTTGTGGACAATTAGTGGCATAAGGCCCATGCTCGTGATAGTGAAAACACTTCACTCTAGACATGTCGCGCTCCTTTCCTTCTTCGCCGGTCTCAAATTTGGAATGGAATTTATTTCCTTTCCCCTTCTTTTCCTTGGCAGCCAAATCACAATCTTCTTCATCTTAATTCTTAGATGAAGATCCATCTCTGGTATTCCGCCTGAATTCTTCTTGCACCAAATCCAACTAAATTCGTTCCCAATCTGGCAGCTTCTCCCTCCCATTGACAAAGTCCTGATAACTATGTCAACTCTTGGGAAGTCCTAGAAGAGCTAGGCTCACCAAATCACCATCAGTGACAGTAATTCCTACACTCCCAAGCTCATCCAGACATTGGACAAACTTTGTCAAGTATACCGGAATAGTGTCATTTTTTTCCATTTTGATCTTCTCGAGTTTATCTTTCAGTGCCAATTTCCTATGATCATTGCTGCTCTGAAATATATATGTCAAAGCTTTCCACATTGCAAATGGTGTTGCTTTGCCATGGAGATTTGAGACAATTTGGTCTCTTACTCCCTCCAGTAAGATCCTCCTCGCCCTTGCAACTTTATTTTTCCATGCATCAAGATTTGCAACATCTGTCACAGTGGGTTTGGGAACATCATTGTCAATGAGTTCCTTCAATCCATTGTCTTCCAGTACTGCCTCCATCCTGTCTTTCCAAGCAATATAGTTAGAGACACCCTTCAGTGCATACTCCAATCTAAAGACAATGAAAGCCATTTCGATCCTGAATCACCTGAAGCACCAAGAAAGTCTTCTGCAAATTCGAATTCTATTTAGTCATAAACTCAAATTCTGCTCCACTATTGTGATTTCTTGTGCTATGATACCATGTAGAAATTATACAAACAATATATGTATATCATGGATTCAATCCAATCTAACAATGTACTAAAGCTAGATACTGAAGCACTTCTACAAATCAATTGTGGAATTAAAAACACAATTGCCAATTACATGAAGCAAAGAAGAATCAATCAAACCACAACACATGTAATTTCCCGGGGAAAGCTTGCTACTCAAAACCCCATTATCTTCTATTGTATATTCAACATGGATACATGAAATAATTACATTCAACTCTTCTCACAAGAGCCCTCCTGTACTTAGCTAATTGTCTCACACTGATCCAAACAAAATTGGGCCAACACTTAGCCAATTCTCAGCCTGTCTTCAGTCTACCTTGCTCACACAATTCATGAGGAATGCAATCCCTATTCCTTAGGAATTTTATCCTTCTCCAATTCCATTGAGTATCATGGGCATCCTGTGGTGCTTTAACTGCATCTGGCAGTCTGCTAATATCACAACTGATAGTTATCTTCCCTTTAACCTTTGTCTCAACAGGGTCTCCACTGGAACTAACATGCATGCACCTATTAATAGTAAATCATCAATTGCATGGAAAATCACTGATTGTGAATTAAATAATATTTAATTCACTTGATCTCTCACTAGTGCAAAAAACAGTTACAACTAGCATAATTGACTTTAAGGGTGAAAATGTGAATTTGGGTTACACTCTTTTCCCTTTTTTGAGAAAAAAATTTCCATTTTTTTCGGTTCTTCAACTTGCTACAAACTATAACAATTTTTCTGTTTATAATTACATTTTGTGATAAAAATAAAAGTTGTCAGAAATTTTGTTAGCTTTCTATTACTTATTTTTTGAATTTTTGTTTATGTAGATTTGATATGTCAACTTAGCGTTTCTTTGAGTGTGTGTTTCTTAACAATCAAAGGATTCATAAGAAGTCATGTTAATACGCAATGTTGTATTCATTGAAAATTTGTGTTTTTGAGAAAACAAAATGTGTTACAATAATCTAGACAGAGTCTACTTCGGTTTTGTCATATTTACAAATCCAATGGATGTGTTTTTAAACCTAGAGACAACATTGAGTTGTGAAAGACCAGTGCCTAGGACATCTTATACAGCAAGGAGCATACAATATAATATGGGAAGTTATCAGAAACAGGCTCTCATGCTGTCCCTTGTAAATAGGAAGGCTAATTTGAATGGGACCAAAACTTTCAAAAACTTGACACAGGGAAAGCAATACTGCAGAGGCAAGGTGTGAAACTCTAATAAAAATGTATCAGACAATTCAAAGGCAACTTACTGTAAAGAGGGCTGGGTTCTAAAATACCTCACATAGATGAATAATCAGAAGGTGCTTACTGCGTATGAAAGATTGAGATAATACTAACTGTCATTGGGGATGATATCCAGAAACAAATATCAACATGTAATGGGCTTACAAAATTAAGAATCCATACATGACAATGGCATTTTAAAAATAACATCCCATAGAAGCTAATATAGCAGACGTATGGTTGAAGTGGAAAATGAAACAGTATATCACGCATGAGCCATATTTAAAGCGCTTGATAGGTTCTATCATGAGTATCAATTAGGATAAATTCATACCAAAAAATAGTGAGCCACTCGCATTCCAGAACATGATACAAGCGAAATGGATGAAAACGAGATGAACAATTAAATTATCACATATAGGGGAGAGTTATAGACTGTGAAGCACAAAGACCATAATCCTTGTTAAAGATGGAACTCCTCATCACTAAAACCCGACGGGCTCTTTGCATTCACATAAAAGTTCAACAAAATGCATACAAAATTCTCTCACAACATATTTTTCTGAAAATCTGGAACCTGTTACAATTTGTTCTTGGGGATTCTTATAGGAGAAAGCGTCCATGCCCATACTTCTTAATGGCACTACAATGCTGTATTTACTTTATAGTATGGTTGAGGGGTCTTTGTTAGGTCGATATCTGACCTCTGATGTTTCTTTGGAGTCCTTTCTGGCTGTAGAGCTCTCTGTTAAGCCTTCTGGAATTAATGGCACGGATATAAGGTCTGCGGGTCTCCATACTCCATAAATGCTGGTTCTGACAGCCTTTAAGAAGCTTATGTCAGTGTAATTAACTATTTCTGGGCTCGAGGAGGCATGGAGGCTTTAGTGGGAAGGTGTACTGTCTGGAGATTTTTTTTGTTGTTGATATATACACAGATATGGCTTGTTTCATGTGCATTTGGTCTTCAAACTACGTCCTTTCCTTTTGAACACGGGATTAAGCGTTAATTATTCAATAATAGGCTTTAATCCTTCTAACCCGTCTCTGCTGTTACTCTGACTGTTGCTACAATAACCTCTCTGCGTTCTGAATCACAGTGACCGTGATTGTGGAACCTAGAGTGAATTCATCACTCTGTAACAACCCTGCACAATACGATAAACTCATTAAGAAATCCAGGGAGTGGCGGAAGGAATACTGTGAAGGCCTGGAGGAATGGTGAAAATGGGAGAAGAAATGATAATTAGTGTAAATACGAGAGTTTTAAGTCTCAGGCAAATACAAAGGAAATGGATCAAATGCATGGAATTAGGCCTTTGATGGTGGGACCCGGTTAAGGCGGAGGGCGATTAAACGTGAGCCGTTGGATCTGGGTTGAATGGACGGTCACGATTGGATCAACAGATCACAATTGGGGGAGGCAGTGGGTTTGACACATTGTAATCTTCCGATTGGAGACGGTGCGATTGAGCGCCAGCCGTCCGATCTGGCGGGGAGATCAACAACAGAGATTGAATTGGTGGGGAGGAAGACTGGAGTGATGGGAGGGGAGTGATGAGATCTGGGTCATCGGATCTCGAGAGATCAACGGCTACGATCGGATCGGAGGATCGCGATCGGGGAAGATAGAAGGAGGGGATGCATGGGCTAGCGCAATGCGATTAGCGCTGGGCCATTGGATCTATATGGATCAATGGCTCGGATCGCAGCGGGGCCGATAGAACAAAAGCACTATCACATCATAGGTTTTTGACTTAACAAAGAAACGCGCTCCACTATGACTTCCAATTATGATAAGCTCTTGACAGTTTCGCGCTCGATCTCAGCACCCGGGTGCATGGAGGGTAAGTGGTTAGGGCTGGGCCGAAGGGGGCTAGCCTGTTATAAAGTAAAAAGTGGGGTTTTGGCCTATTTTAATGCTTTTTAAGGCCAAAGGAGGTATTCGGTAAGGGGAATAAGGGATTATTAAACCAAACAAAGGTATTTGAAAGGTTTAAAGGGGGGTTTGGGATGATTTAAAAGAGTAAGTGAGGAATTTAAAAGGGGAGGAAGAATGATGAAAAAAAGGCTTAGAGGAAATGAAATAAGAGGGAAAAGGCCTTTTCGGGCATTCTTCACACAAACAGAGAGGATTTTAAATTGGAAGTTGCGGTGAGGATTTATCAAAGGACAAGGCACAAGGAGGCTTCAAGGATGATGTTTTTTTAGAGGAAATGCATTCCTTGAAGGCTCAAAAACAATTTAGCCCCTTGTTTGGACATGTGCTTAGTTATTCAGCCACATGACTTAGCTTAGCATCGTTTCTCTCCAGCCATTATTTAAACTTTTTACCACGAGTCATGACATTTGATACTTGGCTACTCAAGGTTATCTTTGAAAATGACTAATGTTAACCATATGATCAACATTGGCTCCACCTGGGGACAACACGTTCATCCTTGGGCATGTCGAGAACTTCGTAGGCCACCTGTTAATCTTCTGTGTGGACACCACTCTTCAGCGCTTTTTATTTCTGGGAAGAGAAATTCCATTTATTTAGGATCTATTTTTACCCCATCTTTGGTCACAATATGTCCCAAAAGCTTGCCCTCTTCCAATGCAAATAAAGACTTCTGCGGGTTGAGAGAGAGGCCATACCTTTTGCACTTCTCGAAGGTTCTACGCAAGTGTTCAATGTGCTCTGCATCATCTTTTGAAAATACAGTAATGTCGTCCAGATATACCACCACAAACTTATATTGCTCCCCAACAAAGGCAATGTCCATGGCCCTTTGAAAAGCGGCCCCTGCATTAATCAACCCAAAAGGCATCCTAGCATACCTAAACGTACCCCATGGTGTGGTAAAGACAGTCTTCTTCTGATCTTCTGGTAGTATTTGCACTTGCAGACCCTTACATCATCAATTTTTTTTTACAAACAGGAAAAATAAACCTATTCTACTTCTACCCTTATCACTCCATGAGACCAGATTAAACTGTTTTGGCCTCATAGTTTCTCTACCTAAACTAGTATTTTCTAGGATTAAACTGTCTAGCAGATTTCTTCTTTACATTCTAAGACAGAAATTGAAAAACAGCCAAGCCAGGATTAGACTATTTGGCTCACTGGATTTTGCAGAAATTAAAACAACTAACTACATGCTCACAGGTTGAGCGTTACTGAGCTTTCCGACCTACTCTACTCTACTTGGAAATCTTTGATGCTCTAGGTGATACAATAATGCCAGTGCACCCAGTCAAGCACCAACAAAAAAGGATAGGAGCACTGACTTCTCATCAGAGACCACCATAGGGTGCTCTGCAGGTGGTTTTTCAAAACTGTGGTCACTATCTGTGGCGACCTCTCCTGATGAATCTGGCCCTGGCGATGGATCAATGCTGAAGAATTTGAGCTAATCATGGCCTCCATATATTCTGCCACAGGATCATTGAACACATGATGTACACTTTTTTCTTTCAGGCCTTCCATAACTAGTAGGCTGTCTTTATCCTGGGCTGCTTTGATTTGTGCATCTTCCATTGCGTTTTCAATGTGGCTCTTGAGAACCGGATAATCTTCTTCTTGTACTTCGAAAGGCAGTGAAATCTCTTCTTTCTTAGGGGGAGGGAGACTTTCTAAAAAGGCTCTCGGGTCTCTGAACTGATATGATTTTTCTTGTGAGTTTAGAAATTTGATCTCAACTTCATATCTTTCAACCACCAATTCTAGAAAGATTTTCTTAAGCACGGGTTTAAAACTTGAGCTGAGAAGAATAGCCCGTGGAAGGTCCTCCACTTTCAGTTCTGCCAAGCCACGTGACATTACATCTTGACACTCTACTATGAAACTTGGATGCATTTCTGCAAACTACTCAGAGTCTTCCATTGGTGAAGTGGCTTGGTATTTAGCATGGCTGATGTTGTACTGCGATATGGTCTCCCAGTGGAGTCTTGTGAAACCAAGATAATCAGTGGCCTACTGATCACCAGTGGAGTCTTTTAATCATTTAGGAACTATTGAGTCGCCAAGGTGAGGGATCTACAACTCTCAACTCTTCATGCTCACCTTTCTGAAGAGTGAATAAATATTTTGTCGAGGCCCAGGGATTTAACTTTTCTTAACTTCGTTCCCCGACAACGGTGCCAAAAAGATGTTGTCAACCCTAGAGACAGCCTTGAGTTGTGAAAGACCAGTGCCTAGGAAATCTTATACAACAAGGAGCATACAATATAATATGGGAAGTTATCAGAAACAGGCTCTCATGCCGTCTCTTGTAAATAGGAAGGCTAATTTGAATGGGACCAAAACTTTCAGAAACTTGACACATGGAAAGCAATACTGTAGAGGCAAGGTGTGAAACTCTAATACAAATGTATTAGACAATTCAAAGGAAACTTACTGTAAAGAGGGCTGAGTTCTAAATTACCTCACACAGATGAATAATCAGAAGGTGTTTACTGCATATGAAAGATTCAGATAATACTAACTATCATTGGGATGATATCAAGAAACAAATATCAACATGTAATGGGCTTACAAAATTAAGAATCCATACATGACAATAGCATTTTAAAAATAACATCCCATAGAAGCTAATATAGTAGAAGTATGGTTGAAGTGGAAAATGAAACAATATATCACGCCTGAGCCATATTTAAAGCACTTGACAGGTTCTAGCATGAGTATCAATTAGGAAAAATTCATACCAAAAACCTGTGAGCCACTCGCATTCCAGAACATGATACAAGCGAAATGGATGAAAACGAGATGAACAATTAAACTATCACATATAGGGGAGAGTCACAGACTATGAATCACAAAGACTAGAATCCTCGTTAAAAATGGAACTCCTCATCACTAAAACCCGGCAGGCTCTTTGCATTCATATAAAAGTTCAAAAAAATGCATACAAAATTCTCTCACAACATATTTTTCTAAAAATCTAGAACCTGTTACAATCTGTTCTTGGGGATTCTTATAGGAGAAAAAAGAGTAACAGGAGTGGATGATGTACATTAAATTGATTCATTAAGACAACATGGAGGAAGCGTCCACGCCCATACTGCTTAATGGCACTACAATGCTGTATTTACTTTATAGTATGGCTGAGGGGTCTTTGTCAGGTCGATATCTGACCTCTGATGTTTCTTTGGAGTCCTTTCTGGCTGTAAAGCTCTTTGTTAAGCCTTTTGGAATTAATGGCATGGATATAAGGTCTGCAGGTCTCCATACTCCATAACTGCTGGTTCTGACAGTCTTTAAGAAGCTTCTGTCAGTGTAATTAACTGTTTCTGGGCTCGAGGAGACATGGAGGCTTTAGCGGGAAGGTGTACTGTCTGGAGAAAAATGTTTCTGCTGATATATACATAGATATGGCTTGTTTCGTGTGCATTTGGTCTTCAAACTGTGTCCTTTCCTTTTGAACGCGGGATTAAGCATTGATTATTCAATAATAGGCTTTAATCCTTATAACCCGTCTCTGTTGTTACTCTGATTGCTGCTACAATAACCTCTCTGCGTTCTGAATCACAGTGACCGTGATTGTGGAACCTAGAGTGAATTCATCACTCTGTAACAAACCTGCAAAATACAATACAATTATTAAGAAATCTAGGGAGTGGCAGAAGGAATACTGTGAAGGCCTGGAGGAATGGTGGCGGGAATGGTGAAAACAGGAGAAGAAATGATAATTAGTGTAAATACCAGAGTTTTAAGTCCCAGGCAAATAAAAAGGAAATGAATCGAATGCATGGAATTAGGCCTTTGATGGTGGGACCCGGTTAAGGCGGAAGACGATTAAACGTGAGCTGTTAGATCTGGGTTGAATGGACGGTCACAATTGGATCGGAAGATCGCAATCGGGGGAGGCAGCAGGTTTGACACATTGTAATCTTCCGATTGGAGACAGTGCGATTGAGCGCCAGCCGTCCGATCTGGCGGGGAGATCGATGGCGGAGATTGAATTGGCGAGGAGGAAGACTGGAGCGATGGGAGGGGAGCGATGAGATCTGGGTCATCGGATCTCGAGAGATCAGCGGCTACGATCGGATTGGAAGATCGTGATCGGGGAAGACAGAAGGAGGGGACGCATGGGCTGGCGCGATGCTATTAGCGTTTGGCCATCGGATCTATATGGATCAATGGCTCGGATCGCAGCGGGGCCGATAGAACAATAGCACTATTGCATCGAAGGTTTTTGACTTAACAAAGAAATGCGCTCCGCTCCGACTTCCGATTGCGATAAGCTCTTCACAGTTTAGCGCTTGGTCTCAGCGCCCGAGTGCATGGAGGGGAAGTGGTTAGGGCTGGGCGAAGGGGGCTAGCCTGTTATAAAGTAAAAAGTGGGTTTTTGGCCTATTTTAATGCTTTTTAAGGCCAAAGGAGTTATTCGGTAAGGGGAATAAGGGATTATTAAACCAAACAAAGGTATTTGAAAGGTTTAAAGGGGGGTTTAGCATGATTTAAAAGGGTAAGTGGGGAATTTAGAAGGGGAGGAAGAATGATGAAAACAAAGGTTAGATGGAATGAAATAAGAGGGAAAAGGCCTTTTTGGGCATTCTTCACACAAACAGAGAGGCTTTTAAACTGGAAGCAGCGGTGAGGATTTATCAAAGGACAAGGCACAAGGAGGCTTCAAGGATGATGTTTTTTTAGAGGAAATGCATTCCTTGAAGGCTCAAAAACAATTTAGCCCCCTGTTTGGACATGTGCTTACTTATTCAACCACATGACTTAGCTTAGCATCGTTTCTCTCCAGCCATTATTTAAACTTTTCACCACGAGTCATGACATTCGATACTTGGCTACTCAAGGTTATCTTTAAAAATGACTAATGTTAACCATATGATCAACAAGATGCATATCATAATTACTAGAATTTTTTGAACTGGTCCAATATGAAAAAACTGCATATTTTAGATATGTTTCGTGACGCAACAAATTTCTTAACATATAAGTTATAAACTAAAAATATAAAAGCTACCCATTAGAGGCAACGAACCAATGTAATGCCCCATAATTTTTTCAATTTTTTTTACAATGTATTTTGGGAGATACAAAATTTCGATTTCACTGAATCACAATGATCCTCAGAAATTGTTTGCACCCATTTTATTAAAAAATTAATTAAAATTAGTAAATGTTTATGAAATTCCATAAAAGTTATATTTCCTGAAAGTAGATTCAATTCTGAAAATGCTTGTCTTGGTTCCGATAGTTAATTCAGAATGTTTCATGGAGTTTAATCAGTCCAAAGTTGCAGAAATGTCAAGCTGCGTGATTGGTGACGTGCTAATTCGGCCGAAATTTGATTAAAAGTTCGGCCGAACTATTTTTTGTGCCGACGACCCGTTAAATCTAACGACTTAATAGTTCGGCCGAACTATTAATCGAAGTTCGGCCGAAATGTTAATCAAAGTTCGGCCGAATTGTAATCTAATTTTCCGTCGGCCGGAAAATTTCGCAGCGCCCCTCCTAAAACACATTTCGCGGCAATTAAATTGCCGCGAAATCATTCATAATTTTCGCACATTTCACACATTTGCTCTGATTTTATAAAGGTCTTGGTTTGGGTTTAAAGAATTTTCTTGGAGGTTTGAGTTTAAGGGCATTTCTTGGAGGCAGACCAATTTTGCAAAGAATTGTTTTGGGTTTAAGGACATTTCTTTGAGACAGTTTGATTTTTGAAAAAATTGTTTTGGGTTTAAAGAATTTTCTTGGACATGCATTCAAAGGACATTTCATGGAGGTATGTGATACATTTTTCTGGATGTTTTTTTTCATTTTTTTTGAAAGTATGGATTTGTGCTTAATTTCGAATTCTTGGAGACGGTCTGATTTTGCAAATAATTGTTTTGGGTTTATGGAATTTTCTTGGACGTACATTCAAAGGAAAATTCTTGGAGGTATGTAATACCTTTTTTTGGATGTTTTTTGTGCTTCATTTTTTTTGACAGTACGGAGTTGGGTTTAATTTCGAAAAGACATTTTCTAAAAGTATTTTTTAAAGTGACTTTTTTTTAAGTTGGAGGAATTTTTTGAAGTGACATTTTTTTAGAGTACGTGTTTTGAATTAAAGTAAACATTTTGAGCTTCGTTCCATTTTTATAAGACATTTTTTTCTCGATTTTTTTAAATTAAGTGTTTTGGATTGGAGTATGCATTTTTTTGCAAAAAATTTTAAATGATTTTTTTTTTAAAATTAAATATTTTGTGATGCTTTTTCTAATTGAGTTATTGTCTAATTTTTTGAAGGGAATTTTTTTAACTTCATACTCTATTATCATGGGAAATCAAAGGACTTGTGTGAGAAAATATGATCGAAAAAGAGACCCTGAGGAACGTAGAGAAGAGACGAGACAATCGCGCAAAAGAAAGATAGAAGCCCTCTCAAATATTGGGGGGGGGGGAAATAAACCTCAAGTAGAAATTGAAGGAGGTATGTAAATGTAAATATTACGATCTATTGATATATTTAAAATTTTCCTAGTGTAAAACATGAAGCTTAATTTTTATTTGATGAACTAATTTGAATTTAAATATTTTGTTTAATCTAAACAGACAGAGATATTCCTCAAAACATTGATGATGAGATACAAAATTTTGAAAGAGAAAGTGAAAGAGATATTGAACCAATGATTGAAGATGGTGAAAATATTGAAATAAATTCAAATGAAGAAATTGAATCACAAGGTATATATATATATATATATATATATATATATATATATATTGAACACATGCACGTATTATTGAAATTATACATATATTTATTAATTTAGTTATTTATTATTCATATGTAAGCTTATTATGTACTATTTTTTTGAATATGTACAGATGAAATCAGTGTCGATGATGAGATGTTAGAAAATGTTGACACTCACACATATGGAGATAAAAAACCTGACCATGTTATACGATATCGTGTTAACTGCATTTTTGAAAAGTATTTCTTAAATGAGCGGGTGACAGTTCAAGCTCAAATTTTGAAAGGTCTCCTATCATTAAGGAAATTAAAAGAAGCTACGACACTACTGGGTATTCAAAAATCAACCAAAGATAAAAAAATGAAGGAAGATGTGATACAAAATATAAGTAGTACTATAAATTCAATTAAGAGATCTAGAGATAAAAATGTTTCAATTGTACGTAGAGGAATACATATGGCAATGGTTTCATCAAGTACTAAAGAGAATCATTTGGTAACATCTATGGCACGAGCATTAGGAACCTCGCGAAAAAATTTGCACAAACATCGGAAATTTCGGCTGCAAGTAGATGTAAATGATGAACTCGCTTGTTGGAGAGCTATTTGTAGGCAACCATACAAAGATAGACTTGGAGAAAATGTTAAAAAAATAATATATGAATATTGGAAGAACAATTCGCGTGCTTCGCCAACTTCAAGGCATGTGATGCAAAGAAGAATAGCACGAAATCAGTACGAAGAACATGAAAAATATTTCTTGGAAACCACTCAGATGATTTATTTAACAAGTTCAAAGAAGAGAATCATCAAATTCATGTTTCAATCAGTGCTTTTGTTCAACAAAAACCATGGTATGTAAAACCTATCACCGTACGTGACACTTGTTGTTGCCGTTATCATGTGGAATTTGAGTTATATTATGACACATTCCTTGATTTTGGTAGAACATTATGGAATGATTCACCTCCTCCTTCCACTATCCATGATTTCATATCTCAAATTCTATGTGAAAGAGAAAGCCATGAACTATTTTACAAAAAGAAATGTGTTGGTGGTAAAAATGCAATGATTGTGGAAATTTGACTAAATTTCAAAACAAATATCATACTGATATAAATGATCAATTATTTTCCAACATGAAAGTGAAATGGAAGAGATATGAATATAACGGTACATCGATTCAAGGTGAAAATAGTGTTAAAATAATTGAATTACTAGAAGACGAAATTTTTGTGATAGACTTTTTGAGAAAGTTTGAGGCAGAAATTTACAAATACACCAAGAATTCCCATAGAGCTTGATGGCAAGACTTGCAATTCAAAAAATCTCGTGAATTTTTTCCACCACGGACCATTTTTTCAGTGATTGATTTTGTAGAAACTACACATTTGTTCCACAAAAATAAATTCAGAGTGAATACTATCATTCTGACCAAGTCTCCATGCTCGTCAATATTCTATATAGACATGCTAAACAAAACGTCGATCATATAGAAAGCACGAGTGAAAATCGACATATCATTAAAGAATATCACTTTTATATCAATGACGATCATACACATGATACATATTTTGTACAACATTGTTTTGGAAAAATTTATGATTCCTTGAAAAATCGTGGAATAAAATTCAATGAACATTGGATATGGTCAGACGGATGCGCAGGTAAATTCAAATCTGCATGATCATTCTTTTGGTTGTGTTGCCTTCATAAGAAAACCTACATTAAACATTGTTGGAATTTCTTTGAGATTGACCATGGAAAAGGAGAACATGACGGTGCAGGAGCATGCATAAAATGAACACTTCGAAGATATCAAATGAACCCCTCTGCAAGCCGACTTGTCAACTAAAGAAGTTGTTCAATGGTGCATCGTTGTTCTAAGCCATGAGACTAACCCATCATGGGAAGTGTGAAGGTACATTCAATTTAATTTTTATTGGAAATCTAATTTTAAACATTGTGTACATTTATCGTGCAATGATTATCTTTGATTGTATTTTGATATCATATTTACAAATTCTTCTTTTAGTTTTCCATATAAAGGTTTTTCTGGCATATTGGGATCGAAGACATAGATAGATCAATTGGAAATGACGTTGAAACAATAAAAGGGACTCGAAAATTGCATTCAATTAAAACAAAGTCGTCCATAAATGTGTTTGCATTGGATAAAAAAAAATATTCTTGTTTTTGTGATGTTTGCATAGACAACACAAAATCCAATGACGTTTGTGAAAACAACATGTATGTAAAAGATTGGAAACATACAGAGCTAAATACAAAGGGGAAAATTTCTATTGCAATGTTTGAAGAAATGCAATTAGAGGAAACTACAATATCATCCGATGGTGATCGAGTTTCTAATCTTGTTAGAGAAGGTAACATTTGAATTGCTTTATAATGATTTAAAGATCTAGAAATAAATTTAAATATGTATAATTTTGTTTAAAAGTTTGTTTTATTCTGCAGGAGATGTTTTTATTGTAATTGCACCTATTGACAACCATGAAAATGTTAAGTATTATTTGATGCGTTGCACTAAACGAAAAATTAAATTATTAGAAAACTATAATGATCACGGATTTCAACATGACAGAGGATTTATTATACTGAAAGGTTATTTTTTAAAACAAACTAATCAAAGTGGGGACTTTGTTTACTTTGAAGACTATGAACTTGATTCCATAAGTTTTCAATATAGTCACTTGGTGTGTGAAACACACATAAATTTGATAGAGGTTCAACTAAAAAGAAAAATGAAAATTAAGAAATGGAAAATGTCAAAATCCGATCATGAATGGATTATTGAAGATGGCATTCCATTGGAATTTTTTTGATTGAATTGCCCAACAATTTATTCTCTTTGGATTAAATATGTTTTAGAACTTCCAGTACACTCAACTAAAAATTGAGCTTCTTATGTAATTTGTGCAAGTGTTTGCACATGTACAAATTGTTTTGGTACATGTGCACATGCTCTAGTATCAACTGAAAGTATCAAGGATATATACATGTGCATTGATGAAAAATGTTACATGTATCAAGGATATATATATATCTATGTCTGTGTGTGTGTGTGTGTGTGTGTGTGTGTTCTAGAATGCAATTAACTGGAACTAGTTTTTATTATGTGCATTTATGAAAAACTAGTTGGATTTTCTAATAAAAAGTATCTACAATGTAAATAAATCATCCGCAGTATATTTTTGTAAAAAGATTCCTTTCAGACAAGAGACTCAGAGCACTTCTCTGAATTTTGATGGGATTTGACCTACATCTCTATTCCTGATTGAAAATCTAGTACAAAATTTGTTTGTCCAATGGTCGGATATGTTCAATGTGCATTGATGAAAAATGTTACTTAAATATTGGATATATATACATTTTAGAATGAAATTAATTGTTCAAGTAATTTTACTATGTTCATTGATGAAAAATGATTTAAATATACTCAATATATATGTTCTAGAATGCAATTTTAACTAAAAGTAGTTTTTTTGTGTGCATTGATAAAAAAATCGTATTGGATATATACACGAACTTAATGTGCCCAATTTTTCTTATGAGATTTTCTAGTAAAAAGTGTTCGTGCAATGTAAATAAATCATCCACAGTATAGTTTTGTATGAAGATTCCTTTCAGAAAAGAGACTCGGAGCACTTCTCCGACTTTTGGTAGGATTTGACCCACATCTCTATTCCTGATTGAAAATATAGTACAAAATTTGTCTGTCCAATGGTCGGATATATGTTCTATGTTCTAGAATGCAATTAATTGAATGTCATCAATTTACCAAATTATAAATCATCAAGGCTACCTATTTGAGTGCATTAATTACATTGACTCAAATTCAACAAGCATATATGTACTAGACTTATATTTCCAATCAAAATTAAAGGGACAATTTGTACATATATCTACTTCTTTAAACTCTTTTTTCAATTAGAGCTCAATTGATACATGGTTAGTTGCATTGAAAAGCTATGTTCTTCATATTGGAAATTTTTTCATTCAAACAAGACTATGTACAGATCAAAAGCAATCTTAAGATTCCAAATGTACTTCAAGCATCCAAAACTTGAGTTTTAAAAACTTTTTGATTAAATCAAAACAATTTGCAAGTCACATAGGAGTCTTCTATCTAAGCCAAATGTAGATTGAAACCATCCAAAACTTATATCAAAACATTTAACATTTAACATTAAATCAAAATTAAATGGAATTACATATAACTACTTCTTTAATCTTTTTGATTAAATCAAAACAATACTTCACATGGGAGTCTTCCATCTAGGCCAAATGTAGATCGAAACCATCCAAAACTTAAATCAAAACATTTAACATGTTACATCTTGAAACATTTAACATTAAATCAAAATTAAAGGGACTTACATATAACTACTTTAATCCTTTTGAATATATCAAAACAATACTTCAAATAGGAGTATCCTCCATCTAGGCCAAATGTAGATTGAAACCATCCAAAACTTAGATCAAAAAATTCAACATTTAAATAACATTAAATCAAAATTAAAGGGATTTACATATATACAACTACTTCTTTACTCTTTTTCATTCAATCAAAACAATACTTCACATGGGAGTCTTCCATCTAGGCCAAATGTAGATTTAAACCATCCAAAACTTAGATAAAAACATTTAACATTTAACATTAAATCAAAATTAAAGGATTTACACATATATAACTGTGATGAACATAATATACATAGCGAGACCCGTCTCCTGGGTTGCCTAACTAGCCAACACTAGAGGGGGTATGAATCAAAAAATAGAAAAGGGACTGCCCATAACCGAGAAAAATATAAAGAGGTCCTAACATCAGGCTAGCTATCAATGAGTGTAGGAGGATTCTACTCCACAATTGGACAACCGTAGTCCTCCAGATCATCATCTACTCCCTTGGAGTGCTGGGAGGAGTTGTCATTGCTTGCACCATCGCTGCTAGAGCTCGTCGAGGTGGATTTGACTGGAAGAGATGCCAAATTTCTGGTGTCCTGGAGTTGATGGGCTGGGATGGTGGACTTTATCCACCGCCTCCTGGAACTAGAAGCACCTTCATCTTACGACTCCTCCTGAAAAGAGATGGAAATGGTCGGCATAATTCGTGGTCTGACCATAGCGCTGGTGAAGTGAAATTGTGCTTCATTGCTTGCTAGAGGAGGGTGGCTACTTGTGTCATGGATGGAAAGAGGAGGGCGAGAGCCATCACTCCTGCCCCCTGCATCCCTACCCCTACCTCCCCTTCTGCAACACATCCGTTTTCTACACATGGGGTCTTCCATAGGCCAATTCTAGATTGAAACCATCAAAAACTTAAATCAAAACATTTAACATTATATCAAAACATTTAAAACATTTAACATCAAATCAAAATTAAATGGATTTAAATTTAAAAAACATTTAACATTAAATCAAAATTAAAGGGATTTGTGCAACATTACTTCACATGCCATGCCAATTATAGTTCAACTATCCAATAGAAACATTTAACATTATATACCACATGTGCCAAATGTAGATTGAAACAATCCAAAACTTTTAAGTTTTAAAAACTTTTTGATTATATATCGTGCAACATTAAAACATTAAATATCACATGCGAAATGTAGATTGAAATCATCCAAAACTTGTGTTTTAAAAACTTTTTGATTATATATATCGTGCAACATCACTTCACATGCCATGCCACCATGCCAATTATAGTTCAACTATCCAATAGAAATATTTAACATTATATACCACATGTGCCAAATGTAGATTGAAACCATCCAAAACTTTTAAGTTTTAATTTTTTTTTGATTATATATCGTACAACATTAAAACATTAAACATTTAAAACATTAAATATCACATGCGAAATGTAGATTGAAATCATCCAAAACTTGAGTTTTAAAAACTTTTTGATTATATATATCGTGCAACATCACTTCACATGCCATGCCAATTATAGTTCAACTATCCAATAGAAACATTTAACATTATACCACATGTGCCAAATGTAGATTGAAACCATCCAAAACTTTTAAAAACTTTTTGATTATATATCGTGCAACATTAAAACATTAAACATTTAAAACATTAAATATCACATGCGAAATGTAGATTGAAACCATTCAAAACTTGAGTTTTAAAAACTTTTTGATTATATATATATCGTGCAACATTACTTCACATGCAATGCCAATTATAGTTCAACTAGATTCAATAGAAACATTTAGCATTATACCACATGTGCCGAATGTAGATTGAAAGCATCCAAAACTTAAGTTTTAAAAACTTTTTGATTATATATCGTGCAACATTAAAACATAAAATATCACATGCGAAATGTAGATTGAAACCATCCAAAACTTGAGTTTTAAAAACTTTTTGATTATATCATACATAACATTACTTCACATGTCATGCCAATTATAGTTCAACTATCCAATAAAAACATTTAACATCATATCACATGCCAAATGTAGATTGAAACTATCCAAAACTTTTAACTTTTAATTTAACAAAAAATTGTAGATCACAACATTACTTCACATGCCAAATGTACTCCAAGCATCCAAAACTTAAATTTTAAAAACAAAACAAATTATAACACGTCATTACACAACATGCCAAATGTAGTTCAGAAACAAAACAAAACTTAAATTTTAAAAACAAAACAAATTATAACACATTATTACATAACATGCCAAATGTAGTTTAGATGACAACATTAATTTATAGATGACAACATTACTTCACATTCACATGCCAAAAGTACTAAAACCATCCAAAAATTAACTTTTTGAAACAAAACAAATTATATTAACAGTGTAATAAAATATGTCCAAAAATTGTAGATCTCACAAGTATCAAATTGTATCAACTTATATATATATATATATGACAGTGCATCTATATCATATATAAAAAAGAAAATTTAAGACTATCTAAATCTTGACATAAAATCTACAAATCATGTCCAGCAAATAGAGATGGATCTAGCGTCTTTCCTATCAGGGTCTCAATGCGCGCACTATCATGTGAAGCATCATGGGAAACCTACATACACAATGCACATGTACTTGAACATTAAAATTTGATGTTTTAAAAATGAGTGAGAATATATATCTAGAACTTCATGTAAAAAACAAAATATAACAAAAAAATCATGCAATACCTCATGAGGTTCCCTCTCCATTTGATGACCAAGTTCCGCCCCCATAGGAAAATCTGCAATGGTAAACTATACAATATACATGTAGAGTTAAATATATATATATATATATATAACTTTCAAATGAAAATGCATGTGTACATATATAAACTTATTTTCAATAATATTAAAAAAAAGGTTAAAGACAACTTGTTCAAATGTTGTGGATGTTCCTATCTCCGTCGCTAGAGTTCGTGGATTAAAAAAATCTTCTATAGGAACCTAAATTCAAAAAATTTAAAATAACTCAATATATATATATATATATATATCTCAATTTTTAATGGAACTTTTTGAGGTGGAACATATATATATAAAACTTTTAAACATAAATTTTAAAAGTGAAAAATTGTCCATACTTGTGGCTCATCTCCTAAGGAAGTAGAAGGTACATCTCCCAAGGAAGAAGAAGGTACCACCATCCCAAAAACATCGGACGGAATCGGTATCTGTTAAAACATTTTATCATTATATATACATACATGTACATGTGTGCACAATTATTTATTTTAAAATATCACTTAAAAAACACTAACATTTGCCAACATATCTTGATGGTCAGACCCATCTGCATTGTTTGAACCAGAGGTCCCGAACGTGATATTAACATTTTCATCATGCATCATGTGTGAGAACTGCAAATGGTGTTTTAACATATAATCATACATTTTTGTTAGATTAATGTACACATACAAATAAATGTATACATGTACATACACATGTATTTATTACAAATTGTACACATGTATATGTATGTTAAAATAATTTCAAACCCTAAGGTCATTAACACATATTGTTCCGGTGCCCTCTTCCTCATGAAGAATTAGGTCTTGCAAACCATTGCGACAATTTTTTAGCTGAATGGTGTTTTAACATACAATGATACATTTTTGTTAGATTAATGTACATACAAATAAATGTATACATGTACATACACATGCATTTATTATAAATTGTACACATGTATATGTATGTTAAAATAATTTCAAACCCTAAGGTCATTAACACATAACGTTCCCGTGCCCTCTTCCTCATGAAGAATTAGGTCTTGAAATTTTTTTGCATATATTCGGAGATCTTCAACATTCATGTTGTCAATCTCTTCATCTGTACAATACACAAAATTGGCACGTGCATTTTCACGTGCTCTTTTTCGATTTAGACAAACATCGAGTCCACTCAATCCACTGTAAACATTTTCAATGATGACATCCCTTGCTTCTCAACTTATTTGAGAAGTCGCATCCATATCTGACTGCAGAGTTTTGACCCAAAAAGGTTGACTCACCAATGGCGGCTCAGGGCGAGGCAACTCCACATCTCGCTTAGCGCCCTTACGATCATATAATCGACCTTTCCCCGGACCAAAAAATTTTGACGGAAGGTCATTGTAGTTGGGTTTCATACCCAAAAAAAAAATCTGCGTAAAACATTTGTGCAAAATAAACAGGAACCTTGTCGTTCCATGGGAGCCTTCCATAGGCCGCAAGGTGCCTATCATACAAATAGCGAGCTATATTTGGGTGCTTGAAATATTGCACCTTCAACATTTTTCTTTTTAGCCCTTCCTTGAACTTAAACATTGACTTCGCCACATCTTTTGTAACTCTTTGTTTTGCATCTTCCCATTTATTTGGACCCATTGCTGTTTCCTTTCTCTTTCTCATCACTTCTACAAATGTATCAGTCGTTGGCCCAAGAGTTCTGTACACATTTACAATTTCGCCCAATTAATGTGTAACTATTTCAAGGCTTTTTCGACTCTCAGCAAGTAGAGTCAAAGCCACAAGATCTCTCTACAATTTTGCATGAAGTTTTTCACACCTTTGTAAGGTGCATTGCGCCATGTTTGTTTCCCATGGTATATCAGAAATGTTGGCCAGATAAGTTGTGATGGGTAGACAACCTTCTTCTTGAATGTAGCGGTCTGCCCTGCGTCTATTTTAACCACTAGTTGGAACATTTTCGGCCTCTGCATCAATATATATAAAATTTCATATATTAGAAAAAACACATGAAAAAAAAGTTGTACAATTTTAATGAAAAAAATATTGAAATTGATGGCAACCTTGACGTGGTTGGTTAGCATCTTCTCCACCATGAAACTGTTGAGACCCAGAATGACCCTACTGAGAACTAGACCCAAAATGACCCTGCTGAGAACCAACAACCATTGATTGGTCTTCGGGGGAATAAATATCACCCCCTTCACGCAACCTGCTACCACTCATTGATGGCCCTCTAAGTGGATTTGAACCACCACCAACCTCTCGAGACGAGAGAGAAGCTTCATAAACAAATACGAATTTAGAATCAATTGAAAAATACATTCCTGTGTACATATAAATACATATACATATTCATTGATTAAATTGCGTGAACCATACCACGACTGGGTGAACCATGGGCACGCTCCATGGATGGAGTAGAGACCCTTCTCCTCTTAGCTCCTAAAAATTAAAAAATGAAACTTATTAACAACTAATTTAACTCACAAAGTTAATAAAAAATCAATTCCATATGTACACACATGTATGGAGATTTAAGATTATATTTAAATACCGTGAACATCCCCTGATCCCTGAACCCCCATATGGGATTCGGTTGATCTTCGTCATTCATCCTCCATGATATATATATCTATTGGTGGAAATTTACACAAAATAGATTTCAGAAAATCAATTTGTAATTTAGTGTACACAAATTATGTAGAACACAACTTTCAAAGCAATAATTGATGTGTGAAACTCAATTTAAGCAAAAAAGAAATTATAAAAATGATAAGTTCACCAAATTGCGCTTTACATGGTGGGAGCACACTTGGTATAAAATTGAAAAAAACACATGGTCATTAAAAAATAAGCGTGAAACTCCATTTAAACAAAAATTTCTTGAAGTCCCCACATTTTAATTTTATAAAAATGTGAAGTTCACCACTTGTTGCAAATGTGAAGTTCACCAAGTTGTGCTTTACATGGTGTGGTGGGAGCACACTTGGTATATAATTGAAAAAAACACATGGTCATTAAAAAATACGCATTTATAAGTACACAACACACACATATCCAAGATATGTTACAATGTCCATCAATAAATTTTGAAGGAGTGTTTCAACACTAATTCATCTTAGAGAGATGAATCTTGAATTTTTGAAGAAGAGCATCTCAAAACCAATTCATCTTTGAGAGATGAATCTTGCATTGGCATTGCTCTGTATAATTCTAATTCATCTTTGATAGATGAATCATGAATTGGCATTGCCCCACGCAATAGATCAACATACATCTTATTCACATTTGTAAAATTCCTTATACTAAAAAATTGAAATTGGCTAACAATATTGTTTGCTATTCCATGCAGTTGTTTTAGCCTCTCCTTTTTAACTTGGCACACACCATTCATCTGGTTTCACACAAGTTCATAATTGGTGAAAACTACAATTCCATTTGATCCATATTTCATCACTGTTCCCAAGCCTTCTATCAATCCAATATAATATTCCTCGTTGTTTGTTGTTCTTCCTGGGATATTCGTTTTCCTTTGGACGACTTTGCTAGTCGCAATATTGGAAAGCACATATGTAATCACTGCTTTCCATGGATTGGGATAGCAAGAAACTTCTATGCATATTTTCCATTTTTCAACCATATTTAATGGTTTTATTATCTCTGAAAAAAACAAGTTCAATAAAAATATATATATTAAATTGACATTTATTGCAAATGCATGAGAAAAATGACACAAGATCATGAGGTAAATGACAAGTGCATTGTTTATCTTAAAGTTTGACTTAAAAAGTTTATGGTAGTGTTCACATCTAAAATTAATGGGAGGAAGCCTTTAGTTTGTGGGAGAAATGACACATGTACACAGTTTACCTTAAAGTGGTTGTCTGAAGCCTTTAGTTTGTGGGAGAAATGACACATGTACATAGTTTACCTTAAAGTGGTTGTGTTTTATGGATATTAAAATGAAGAACTTCTTTTTAGATCCATTCTAGAGATTGACTGTAGGGGCATTTACTAGATATGTCACCTTTCATAAAAAATGAGATCCAAAGGCTACCTGGCCTTTTACAGACTCTGCCTATAGAAATTGTAGAAGTAAACACTAGACCTATCCCAATTTCACCGTGTGAAGGGTGTAGAGGACTCGTGGAATCACTCAAGGTTGTATTATTAAACCTTTGGTTTCATGATCTTCAACCTTTGGTTGTAGATCCTTCAACCTTTGGTTGTACTTTGAAAGTCCTTGCCCTTCATCCTTCAACCGGAGGTTGTAGATCCTTCAAAGCCTCTTTTTAGAGAAGAATTTGAATATGTAAGAAAAAAATTAGGAATATTTCTTGTAAATTATCTTGTTAGAGAACCATTTGAACATGTGAGAAACAAATTAGGGATAGTTCTTGTAAATTATTGCCACTTATTTGACTTCAAAAAAAGAGCCTATGAAATTGGGCGCAATATCTATGTGGTAGAGTACACAATATCTAAGGGGGAGAATACAATATATTTGACTTCAAAAGAAGAGCCTATGAAATTGAGTGCAATATCTATGTGGGAATGAATAGAAAGAGTAACAAAAAGCATATGATTGTGTCAATAATTTGAAGTAGTCAAGAAAGATAACAAAGGACCATCAAAATTGAGTGCAATATCTATATGATCAAGTGTCAATAATTTGAAGTAGTCAAGAAAGATAACAAAGGACCATCAAAATTGAGTGCAATATCTATATGATCAAGTGTCAATAATTTGAAGTAAATAAAGATAACAAAGGACCATCAAAATTGTGTGCAATATCTATATGATTGTGTCAATAATTTGATAATTTGAAGTAGTCAAGAAAGATAACAAAGGACCATCAAAATTGAGTGCAATATCTATGTGGGAGAGTACACAATATCTAAGGGGGAGAATACAATATATTTGACTTCAAAATAAGAGCCTATGAAATTGAGTGCAATTTATCTATGTGGGAGAGTACACAATATCTAGGGGGAGAATAGATATAAGGAAGGAATAGAAAGAGTAACAAAAAGCATATGATTGTGTCAATAATTTGAAGTAGTCAAGAAAGATAACAAAGGACCATCAAAATTGAGTGCAATATCTATATGATATCTATATTCAATCAAGTGTCAATAATTTGAAGTCAAGAAAGATAACAAAGGACCATCAAAATTGAGTGCAATATCTATGTGGGAGAGTACACAATAACTAAGGGGGAGAATACAATATAAGGAAGGAATAAAAATAGTAACAAGAAGCATATGATTGTGTCAATAATTTGAAGTAGTCAAGAAAGATAACAAAGGACCATCATAAAATTCAAATTGAAAGATCAAGTAGTCTTCTTCATGAAGAATAAACATTAACTAGGTTCATCATTTAAAGGATTCATTTTTTAATAAAATTTTTTATGAATAATATGGAATGAATCATTGTACATTATGAATTTATGAATAATATGGAATGAATCATTGTACATTATGATAAACCTTGTATTTAAATGACATTTGATCTATGAATAAAAAAGAAAATGGGATCATCTCTTAATATATATATGTGTGTGTGTAAGAGAGAAATAAAAAGCAAAGGTAATTCCACCAAGCCTAAAGGAGCATGTCCTAATACATTAAATTATGTTTGGTTTCTAGAAGCATTAATCATGAAAGCAAAGGTAATTCCACCAAGCCTAAAGGAGCATGTCCTAATACATTAAATTATGTTTTTTTTCTAGAAGCATTAATCATGAAGAGTCATGAGATCCACATTTCAACCATGTACTATTTTCAAGTTAAAGGAGCATGTCCTAATACATTATTATGTTTGGTTTCTAGAAGCATTAATCATGATTTTTCTTTGAGATCCACATTTCCATCATACTATTTGCAAGTTCACATTTCCATCATGCTATTTGCAAGTTCTATATGAAGATATGTAGTCTAATAACTAATTAGTTCACATTTCCATCATACTATTTGCAAGTTCACATTTCCATCATGCTATTTGCAAGTTCTATATGAAGACATGTAGTCTAATAACTAATTAGTTCACATTTCCATCATGCTATTTGCAAGTTCTATATGAAGATCTGTAGTCTAATAACTATACAGTATAGCCCATATAACATATAACGACCTTTGACAGTATGAGCAAAGAGTCAAAAAACAGAGAGGCCTCCCAGCAGAGTTCCACCTGTTCATCAAGGTAAGCAACATAATATTGGAAGTGAAACAATGACACCACTAAACATATGTGAATTTAGATATTAAATTGACATTTATTGCAAATGACATGTGCATGGTTTATCTTAAATTTTGACTTAAAAATTTTATGGTAGAATTCACATCTAAAATTAATGGGAGGAAGCCTTTAGTTTGTGGGAGAAATGACGTGCATGTAAACAGTTTACCTTAAAGTGGTTGTGTTTTATGGATATTAAAATGAAGAACTTATATTTAGATCTATTCCAGAGATTGACTGTAGGGGCATTTACTAGATATGTCACCTTCCATAAAAGATGAGATCCAGAGGCTACCTGGTCCTTTACAGACTCTGCCTATAAAACTTGTAGAAGTTGAGAAATTTACATTGACAAATTTACTTCTAAGAAATTTACATTGACAACATGTAGAAATTCAACTAGGCTTGTGAATTTAGTACAAGTGGACAATGTATAATTCTACTTAGAAGAGTCTTTGGTTTAATGGTTAAGCAAGAAAGAGTCGTTACTTTCTCTATCTAGAGTAGAAGCGGAATACATAGTAGTTACTTCTTTTTGAGTGTTTTGGATGAAATGGGCTCTACAAGATATTAAGGTAAAAGCATATGATTGTGTCAATAATTTGAAGTAGTCAAGAAAGATAACAAAGGGACATCAAAATTGAGTGCAATATCTATGTGGGAGAGTACACAATATCTAAGGGGGAGAATACAATATAAAAAAGGAATAGAAAGAGTAACAAGAAGCATATGATTGTGTCAATAATTTTAAGTAGTCAAGAAAGATAACAAAGGACCATCATCAAATTCAAATTGAAAGATCAAGTAGTCTTCTTCATGAAGAAGAATCATTAACTAGGTTCATCATTTAAAGGGTTCATTTTTTAATGAAAATTTTTATAAATAATATGGAATGAATCATTGTACATTATAATAAATCTTGTATTTAAATGACATTTGATCTATGAATAAAATTTAAGAAAATGGGATCATCTCTTCATATATATATATATATATCTGTGTGTAAGAGAGAATAAAAAGCAAAGGTAATATGTGTGAGCATAAAGATGTTAACTTCTTAGTTAAAAATCAAAATTTTAAAGTTGAAATTACTAAAAAGTTTGCTCTGGATCACAAATCACTATACCATAACAATGAGACAAAGAAAACCATAACCCACTTATAATAGAGGGATAAAGGGACTCGTGTCACCTACTCCAAACCTAAAGACATAATAATGAAAAATAACATAAGGATGAAAAAACAATACACTTGTCATAATTGTCAAGCAAACCATAACCCACTTATAATAGAGGGATAAAGGGACTCGTGTCACCTACTCCAAACCTAAAGACATAATAATGAAAAAGAACACAAGGATGAAAAAACAATACACTTGTCATAATTTCTATAAACTTATATCTAGTTTAATATTTCTAGCTACATGGTACACAATAACACATGGTACAAAATAGCACATTGATTAGTTCAGGTTATATTAAGGTTAACATGGCTAACTCAGAAGGTATAAGTTCAGGTTGATTAGTTCAAGTTATATTAAGGTATATCTATTACATATGTTATAAAAAATATGTGTGAGCATAAAGATGTTAACTTCTTAGTTAAAAATCAAAATTTTGAAGTTGAAATTACTAAAAAGTTTGCTCTGGATCACAAATCACTATACCATAACAATGAGACAAAGCAAACCATAACCCACTTATAATATAGGGATAAAGGGACTCGTGTCACCTACTCCAAACCTAAAGACATAATAATGAAAAAGAACATAAGGATGAAAAAACAATACACTTGTCATAATTGTCAAGCAAACCATAACCCACTTATAATAGAGGGATAAAGGGACTTGTGTCACCTACTCCAAACCTAAAGACATAATAATGAAAAAGAACATAAGGATGAAAAAACAATACACTTGTCATAATTGTCATAAACTTATATCTAGTTTAATATTTCTAGCTACATGGTACACAATAACAAATGGTACAAAATAACACATTTATTAGTTCAGGTTATATTAAGGTTAACATGGCTAACTCAGAAGGTATAAGTTCAAGTTGATTAGTTCAAGTTATATTAAGGTTGATTAGTTTAGGTTATATTAAGGTTGATTAGTTCAGGTTACAGAAACATTGGGGCACAAATTTTTACTCCCTTTCTATATGGTTTTTGGCCCTTCCCTGGTTCGGTATGATACTAGTAATCAAATGAACTAGTGTACACTTACATAGAGTAAACTGTAATGGTATTACCGTAAGAAGTTAATCGCATTAGCTTATCTGTAACGATGTAATGATATCATGTTCACCACATCAGAGATTATGGATGTACTTATACCTATGGAATACACTAATATTATGTAAACTACCTCTATAAGAGCTTAAGCTTACCTTATTACGTAAACAGGGTCTATAAATCCCATGTATTAAGGAATAAAGCACGCATAAGAGTGTTCTGTAATACTATCTATAAGCTCCCAGGAATATCCGTAATGAATAAGCAGGTACTAACACATCAAAGCTGGATACTCACTTACCTTGTACGTATTTATATAATACTATCTTTCCCTAATCATCATCTTATGCAAAGCTTGTTCAGGTTAAGGAGTTAATACTATGTGTAAAGATAAGGAATCACATAATCATTCTAATAATCATGTTCTCTCGATTACACTATACTGTATACATATCACTATCTACATATGGGATTAGAAGTAAGCTATAAAGGTGGTACTGCTTAAGTATTTAGTACTTTAACTAGTAAACACGTATCAAAGCTTGTGCTTATTACGGATCCTCTACTAGCTCTATTGGAATAAGCAGCTTGTATCGAGTATAAGTATAAACGTAATCAAACACAGGTAAACGAATATCGATGATTTCCATTGCTTTCAACATAGCATACCAATCAGAGTCATGCAGTGAAAAGCGCTCAAATACACTTGATTACAAGTATACCAGTAATGAACCATAAAAATCAATGGGAAACACTATGCCTGGGAAAAAAGCATGTGAGACTAGTTCCAACATAGCTCTTACTCGATCAGCTTCAACATGGTGACATATCTAGCTCAGTCTATCATATTAGCTAAGGGTTCATGTAATAAGCTAAGAACAGTGATACCTATATTAAGCACTATGATTTCCATATAATATTCATAACGTTATGGTATAAGTAACAGATACTAGTGAATTACAGGATATGTGTGTCGGGGAAAAATTTAGGGGCGAATTTTATCCCAAAGGTGAAATTTAAGGGGTTTTAGATTTTAGAGGATATGAGCTTCTTCTTCTTTTTTCCAAAACCAAAAATTTGTTGACCTACAATTGCACCTAAGACAAAAATTGGTTTTCCACTTTCTATTAATCATTTTCCCAACATTGTATTTCTAGTTAAGATTGTGATGAAGGTTGACTTCAAGACCTTATTGTATAACTTTCTTTGATTTGTTATTATCGCTCACAATTAACATAAATTACCTTTTTGTAATTGATTATGGAGCTGTCTTTAGTGCGACTTTTTGAAGTTTCAGGTGCCGAAACCCGGTGAAAAATTTTGAGGTAAAATCTTGATTTTTGTTATTCAAACTGGTTTTTTGACTCTATATATGGATTCAGCACCCTCAAAAACCTGTAAGGCACTTCGATTGTGCAAAGTTAGCAATCAAACTTCTCTTTTCAATAAATTCCTGCCAGAATTTAGAGAAATTACACCGTAAAAAGTCACTGTAAAAGCCTTCAAAAAGTCGCACTAAAGACTACTCGATTGATTATTACAACCTTTTTTTATTAGCGTTTACTCGCATAGCTATGCTAGAACAAAAATCCTTAATAATCCTCGCTTCTCAAAATGAGGTGGAGTCATGTCCGTAAGAACAATATCACTAATGTAAAGAAGAAAGGGGATGATTAATCTAGCTGAGGTTATGCAACCACAAGGCTACTTCTTCCAAACATGCCTCTAATTTGTCAATGTGAATGTCAATAAAGGTAGGGATAGGGGAGAATCTTTCTTAATTTCTATATTGCAATTAATTCCTTTTTATCAACCCTTAATATTCCTAGACATAACAACATCATTCTCATATAACCTTATCACAATAACTCTAAATGCAAAAGCAACCTTACACTTTTATAATATATTCCAAAGCTTATCTCTATAATAATAACTTATAAAAATAATTTAGCTATTAATCCTTTTTCCATATTATTTTAATATTGATATATAATAAAATTCCTTTTAAATGTTTTTCAAAATTTCAAAAAAAAACAGAAAGTATGGAATGATTAATTTATATTAATATGATTTTATTTTCATAAATAAGACTAATTTATATTTAAAAATAAATTATATATATAGATAGATTAATAAAATAAATTAAAATACACTTTATTAATTAAAAAAATAATGTTGAAACTTTTAATAATAATATGATACTTTCGAATCTGATTTAATAAAGTTTAATCTTATTAAGATATAATTTCTTCAGCATAAACTTATGATAACCATGACAACAAGGTTCAATTTATCTTAATCTTGTTATTATTGATTGTCTCATTTTTTTTAAAGCAATTTGATATATTTAAAATGAGGTTAACACAATCAATTTGATATAATCCTACCTTCTGCTACCAACTTTGATCCATGCAGTAGAAATGAATGTGGAAGCAGAGAAAAATGGTGGGAGAGATGCAGTTATCACAAACCTCATAATCCAAACGCGAAAATTTTGGCATACCAGTAAATTATTGCAATACTTGAAGACATTGAAGGTTGATTGGGCAGATGGACTTATCACAGACTTCGGAATCCAAAAGAGAATTTTTGGTACACCAATAAAGTATTGCAATAATTGAAGGCATTGACTCTTGAGTGGGCACATTTTCTCCAATGATGTTTATAACCACGTAAACACTGAGAAGAAGAATGGGAGGAGAGCAACACTTTTCAAATCCAACCTCCTTGTCCACAAGTGTAAAGAATTTTAGGTAGGCCAGTATGGTTGGTGGAAGAGATGCACTTATCAAAGACCTCAGAATCCAAATGAGAGAATTTTTGGTACAGCGATAAAGTACTCCGATAATTGAAGACATTGAATGTTGATGGGGCTCATGTTGTCAATGTGAACACTGTGAAGAGTCTGGTAGAGATGCACTCATGAAATCTAAGCCTCCTTGAGAATTTTATGTAGGCCACTATGGTTTAGAAATGATTGAAGGCATGATATGTTTAAAGTACAAATGAGTACTAAATGATCAGAGAAACAACATTCAAAATGAGATTACAATTGTCTCTGCTAGTAACCATTGAAAAATTAATTACAATTGTTTGTGCTAGGAGAAGAGTTGACCACACATCCTGACCAAAATTATAAAAGAAGGGCTACATAAATGTCTGCTTTATCATTTTCTTTTCTAAGATCAATCTGTTGAATATGTCCTCTTACCTTGTAACTTGTACTGTGTATAATTATGAGTTCATTCATTCACAACTTCTAACCTCTACAAAAATTACAAGCATTCTTATCACTTCTGCAACAGAACTGGATTCAAGCCAGATTCCCTCAACCTCTATGTCTCTTAGAAGTCAACAATCCAACCTCTGATCAAGGCCCTGAGAGAAGAAGCTACCCTTTACAAATCAGTTTTCACTGAGCTGCTATTTGGTCTCATCCAGTGCTAGACATAAGTCCATAGAAATTATTAATCTACTGTAGACCTACCCATCTGAAACACAAAAAACTGCTACCTACAACCAGTGTCACCTAATTACACATTGGCATTGCTTCGGAACGATCCCAAGGCCTTGATGGCTGCTGCTCTCAGAATGTACTGGTGGTAGGCAGCAGCTAATGCAGCTCCAGCAAAAGGTCCAACCCAAAAAATCCACTGCACAAACAAAATCATATTCATCAGGCTTGTGTATCAACTTTAGCAAATACTTGCTCTGTTGAAGTCAGTCAAACTCCTAAGGTTCGTGTATCATCTTTAGCAAATACTAGTTCCATTGAATTACCCTAATGTTAATACTGGAGCAATCCAACTGGTTTTAATGAAAAAGGAGCGTAACAATTTTTCAAAAATTACAAGCAATAGACTCTTCATTATGGAATCTACTAGTGTGTCTTTCATAACACTTTAAAATTACAAACAAGAAAGTGTACATAGATCTAATGCATAACAGAAAAACACTACATCCATCAGAAAACCCTAACCAGGAAAACAAATAAGCCTTGTCATAATAATATGGCTCTGTGAAAGGAAGCATGCTCTGCACAATGAGATGTGGAGGAAAGAGGGAGCCATGGAAGCTAAGAGCTGCTGCTTTTATGAAAGGACTTGTGGATGTGACTTCTATAAGGAAGTTGGGAATCTCCTCTATGTTGGAGAGGGAGTAAAAGGAGTCTCCTTGAATAGGAGCATGATCTATTCTTTGATTAAAAGGAGAATAGGGATATCCTCCCCGATTAAGAGAGAGTTTTGGTTGGACTTTGGTTCTCCCTGTGTCATGTACTAGACCGGGACTAACAACCACAAGTCTAGTGAATGCATCATGGATAGGGAGAATGTTGACTTGTTCAGTTCTCCATGTGTCAAGTACTTTGATGGATTAGGGATAATGTGCTAGGTCAAGTAAATGGACATGGATAAGGAGAATGATGGATTGGATAAGTGTCTTGGACTAACATGCCCGAAATTTCCACTATTTTTCGAGCAAAAATGTGGCCCAGTTAGACTACTCTATATTTAAGTTGTAAGTCATAAATTCTAATGAGTGAGGTCAAATTAGACAATCTCCGTAGCTGCGATACCTATTTCTTGTCACTGTTACTTGGTCAATGGGCTGGAAATGTGACTGTTATAGGCACAAAAAGGAACACAATTGGCATACATTTAATAAACAATTTTTGGTGTCATAGAGCTGATGACTTATTGTAACTACCTTCAAGCCTACCTCCCAATTGTTATAAAAAAATTTGCACTCGTTAATTTACATAAAACATAAGGTTATATGCATCAAAAAAACAAATTACCATCATCAAATTTCCATTTTGGAAGTTAGATAAATTTGAAATTCCAATAAATCTCAAGTTAATATTACATTTGTTTTATTTAATTATTAAATATAATGATATAAACATTGCTGAAATCGACCAAGTAAAGACAAGACAAAGATGCACAATTTTGATAACTCAAAACCATATCAAATCCACCAAAAAAATCATACTTCTAACAACTTAGTAAATGCAAGGACTGAACAACATTCTCTAATAATTATACTTGCAACAACTTTCAAGATGCAAGGACATTCTGTAATCTAATAATTATACTTGCAGCAACTTTCAAGATGCAAGGACATTCTGTAATCTAATAATTATACTTGCAGCAACTTTCAAGATGCAAGGACATTCTGTAATATTCAGATGAAAACCAAATAAAGAAAAAGATGTACAATTTGAATAATGCAGAGCCATATCAAATTTACTTTTAACAACGTAAATGCAAGGTCCGAACAACATTCTCTAATAATTATACTTGCAACAAATTTCAAGATGCAAGGACATTCTGTAATAGCCAGATGAAAATTGCAGCATAATGTTATTTTTCTCCAAGACAACATGTTTGTTTGGTTTGATACACTCTTGTCGTTTTCTCTTTACACCATTCTTAAATATTTAAACATCTGATCTTATTGTCTAATCCAACTGATGACAATAAATCTTTAAACATCTAATTTTATGATCCGATACCACTTATGACAATGATGACCTGAATCAACACTCATGGATCTAAGCAAAGCTCCTAAATACAGAGTGAGGAAGGAAAAATTAGTACTACGTATATGAGATCAATCTATGGGTGAAATGACAATTTTCCCTTTGGCTCTTCCACTTTCAAGATGCTTGAAAGCCTCCCTAACATTTGAAAATGCATATGGGCAAATGGGATCAATCACTGGCTTCAACTTCTCGCACTCTATGTAGCCTCTAAGCTTCTCCAAGTTGCAACCACTTGGAGTCACAACGTAAGATTCTGCCCTCGGATGAGGTGAGGGGTTGGCAATATCTATAATTTTTGCTTTCTCTTTGGCAACCACATAAGATCTGTGCGAGTCTCCTGCAAAATTCAATTCATACTTCTAATCAATATTTTGTCCAGAACAAAGACATAAATCAGGAAAAGTGCTCAAAGGAAGTCTGGAATCACCATTGGATCCTTTTAGCCAAAATCTGTTTTTTGGCTTTTATAAAGAAGGAACTGTCAATGAAAAATGAAGATACACCTTACTTTTTACAAAGAAAAATGGCAAATGGTATATTATGAAGAATACAGATATGCAGGAGTAGATTCCTAATTTGATTTTGGCTTTCAAGGTTTTGAGCTCACGAATAACTTTTGTTAAGCATCCTCATTCCCACCAGGTATGGGTGCTCTCCATCAGACATAAAAGATGCAGACCAGGATGACATCGGACATAAAAGATGCAGACCAGGGTGAATATGTGGATTCCAGTCAGCAGCCAGTAAGCTTTGCCGCTATACCAGAATCCAACTTTGTCCATTCTACATGATTAGTATTAGTGCGATTGTTATTTTTGCATTGTTGATAATGATTAAGACTTGTCTGGTAACGTTAAGTCTTAAAAGAAATAGAATTTGATCATAAATATTATGTGGCAACTTGGTAGGAGTGGTTGTTGACATGTATGGAAGATATAACAAAATGATTAACATAATTTGATTATCACAACTTGCAAAATAGCACGAATTTGAGTTAAACTTCTCCACACCATCACAATTTTGTGTAAAGGAGAGACTGAAACTGTATTAATTTTCCAAGATACTGATTTTGAATGTGAACTGGGAAAGCAAGACTGAAAGTTAAACTCCATGCTTATTAGGCATCCAAACTACCAAAAAGCAGTCAGTGGGATTGCCAAAGACAACAAGTTTTTATATAAAATTAGGATAAATTAAAAAGGAGGGAAAAGCCAGTGGAACCTACCAATGGTGTCAAAAACAAAGTCAAACTTTTGTGGTATTTGATCATAGCTTTGCTTTGTATAATCAATCACCATATCAGCTCCTAATTGTCTCAAAAAATCCACATTCCAATTTCCCAGTGCTTGTAGTAGTTGCTATTTTTGAAGCTCCATATACATACTTGGCAAGCTGAACAACACAAATATTATTACAACTTCTGACTTGATCATATACAGAGGAAGAAGATTATCAGAGGTTTTTAAAAGAAAAAGATAGTATTCACTTTTACGTGAATAGCCAGGCTACCAACACCTCCTGCTCCACCTACAACAAACACAGTCTGACCCCTTTGAAAATTTACTCTGTCAAAACCTTCCTGGGCAGTTTGAAGAGCTAGAGGAAAGCTGGCTGCTTCTTCAAAGGACATGTTTTCAGGCTTCAAAGCAATCAGAATCTCTTCCAGTGCTGTGTATTGTGTTAAAGTTCCACATTATTTTGGCTTGCCTGTGTTGAAGTTTTGGATATTGCCATATACTTCATCACCCTTGCTAAATTTTGAGACATTACCTCCTTCATCAACTATTACTCCTGCCACATCACAACCTGGCACTACCTGAAAAAAAATTCAAAGAGACATGCAGTTCTGAAAATCCTAATCGTCTAAAAAAATCCACATTCCCAGTGCTTGTAGTAGTTGCTATTTTTGAAGCTCCATATACATACTTGGCAAGGTGAACAACACATACTTCAGCAGTTTGAAGAGCTAGAGGAAAGCTGGCTGCTTCTTCAAAGGACATGTTTTCAGGCTTCAAAGCAATCAGACTCTCTTCCAGTGCTGTGTATTGTGTTAAAGTTCCACATTGTTTTGGCCTGCCTATGTTGAAGTTTTGGATATTGCCATATACTTCATCACCCTTCCTCTAGCAAAATTCCAGATCAGTTATAGTTGGTCTTTTGTACAAGTGTTATTTTCATGAGTTGCATTGATATGTTGGTTTAGTCATTTTTTATTAAAGCAGCTAAGCTTTGTCTTATTAACTGCCCAGAGTCAGTCTGTAAGTTAGTTTACAATCATAATTGTTGGTTAAATTTCCAGCTAATGGCATAGACGTACTGCCTTTATACACATAGATACAAAGGCAAATAGTCTTAGATCAAATTTTGGGACTGATGACTATGTATTGCCTACAGGTACAGCTGGAGTGATTTTGTAAATCCTTGTATATTTAAGTTTAGCTGTCCTTGTTGGTGTTTAAAAATAAAAATAAAAACAAACAAAAAAACAAAAAAACAACTTTGTATGGCAAAAGCATGTGCTTGGGGCCAAGAAATGGTTATATCCAGCCTACTCATCCAGCAGAAAGTGATTCTGAATAAAGATGCAGTGGGCAAGATCACTTCAATCATCCATATTAGTCCCCTAGTATCATGTCTACCCCCAGTGTTTTGTGCAAGTGATGATTTTGTATGGCTTTCTATGAGTGAATTTTGATGTTGATGTTGGAGAGTAAATCTTCTTCCACCAAGTATCACATGCAGTTTTACACCAAATATGGCATGCAACATTCTAGAACCACTCTAATATTTTCTTAGTCCAGTTGAGGATCCATATACACAGGTAGATGGTCATGAGTTTACTACCGTAGTTCTGGCCTCACATAGTCTGCATTTGCTGTCACTGCTATATCAACAGTAGGACGCAATTTTTCACAGGTCTCTATAGCATTGTGCACAGGGTCAAAAAGGAAGTTACTTATCAGATCTCTGTTAATGGGTGAGCCCGTATCAACAGCCACAAAAGCCTACAGAGAGAATGTCTTGTCAGCCATACATAAAAACATCAACCATGCAATGATACAACGAAGAAATAGAAAGGAAGTCTGCATGCAAAGTTAAAAAACTGGCCTGTTGAGTTAAAATATAGTCAAATCGAGTGGCCCATTTTCTCGACCCAAGCCATGCTGTTGTTGAGCAATTGTTAACCATAAAGGAAACACCACGCGCATGCATGAAAGGATTTAACGAGTCCACAGCTTCAATAACACTCTCATTAATAATCTCTGAGTATGAATGACCCTTCTTCCTCAAGATCTCAATCTGCAACCACAAATTCAATTGATGGATAATCTCTGCAAGGTTAGATACAAAAATAAAAATAAAAATGGTTGTTACAAATTATACCCTAGACTTCTTTCCAGCAGAATTACTTTGAATTGAGGACAGACAGTAAAATTTGTTGGCAGATTAAAGACATACTCATACATATTGCCAGAAATGAATAATTCATACCAGATTTATATATATTATAGACACATTAACTTAAACATCCAATGCCAATGTCAGTGGAAAAAACAGAAGATCTAGCACAATCAGGAATGCTCAGCAGCTTATAGTTATCACACAGAAAAACATTAAGAGGAGCTGCCCATGTTGAGAAAAGAAGCTCAAGATGACAAGTCAATGGAAGCAAAATCCCATAACAGTAATCTCAAGACAGAAAAGCCCCATTGAATTTTTAGACAGACTGAAATGCCTTGGAGATGAACATGACGATGACCAGAAAAATAAAATTGATGATTCCATTTAGGAAGGCTTTATAATCTTTAACCATGGGTCAATGCAAGTATTGAAATCTGAAACCCTATTATATAGTTTTTCCTGAAAGGTACAATAATGTAAAACAAATTATATTTGTCATATGTTCCAGAAAAGAACCATAAATAAATCAGTAAAGCTTTCTACCTGTGCCATCATCAATGCCACATAAACACCAGCAGTAAATGGATAAAGAGGACCCAAGTCACCAGCAGGTCATACTGCACGAACACGTTCACCAACTTTCCACATTCTCGTTTCATCAATCTTACCCTTTTCATCAATCTTACCCATGGGAAATGCTGGGAGCCCATCCTTTTCCTATAGGATGAATTTGAGCAATTAGAAGCTCTGGTTCAATAGATAATTTTCTCAAGTAAATTAAAAGACCAAAAAATCAGTGAAGTTGCAGCCAAGAAAAAAGCTTACAAGAAACCGACGCCCTGCCATGACAACACTTCGGATCTCATTGCCAGAAGCTACATCCTCGTAGCACTCATACAAAATTTCCATGCAGGGATAATATGAAGTGCTGTATGCCATCTCAAAATCCCTCCTTCCTCCTTCATTCAGAGAATTGTATATAGCTAACAATCCCTGCAAATTGTATAATAAGTTCAAATTTAGAATAACCATAAAAAATTCAAACCATTTCAAGAGCAATAAAAATGAAAATCAGTGTATGACAAATTGTATGTCCAATGTGCCATAGTAGAAAACAACATCCTATGATCATTATATAACCAATGAACAGAGATCCCTAAAATCTGCTTTTAGTTTCACCAAAATCAGAAAACACCTTTGTCGAGATAGTTTTTGATATGATCCCAGTTATTCCTTCCACAGTATTTTTGTAAGCAAGTTTTTCATCCATTCCACCCTCGGTATATCGTCCGAACAATGCTTCAACTATACCATGTACAACTCCCAACAAGATCCCTGTAAATCATAAAATACCAACTCAATCCTAGCATGCCAATTATAAATAAAACAGAACAAAAGGTCCTTAAAATAATAGTTACCACGCTCCCCAAAAATATCACTCTTGTACTCATCCTCCAGGGTCGTTGCAAATGTAAATGGTGAACCCAAAGCAACTGACCATCCCAAAGCAACATCTGTTGCTCTCCCATCAACATCCTGGACAAACACACATAAGAAAACTCCATAACTTATTGAAATAGCAATGATTTTGTGATTTCATTGAAAGCATAAGCAACAAAGAACTTTTAAACAAAATTGAAAATGTGAATATATATTTTCAAGGTACAAACACCTGATGCACAGCAAAACTAGAGTTTAATCCTGCACCATTAATCTCCTGGCCCTGGACATACAACCGTCTCACAGATGGTCCCATGCCCTTTGGACAGACAGCTATCACACTAATGTTCTTGGGGAAGTCATCCCCACAGGACTGCAAATGCCCCAGTAAAAATCCATGAGAGAGACCAAGTATGTTGTTTGGTTTCATTGCAGAAAATATTTGCTTGTAATTGTCTGCCTGCAAGATCAGAAATCAAATTAGAGGGGGTTTGCTTTAATTGTACAAAATGCCCACCAATCAATAGCATTCACAACAATAGAAACTGCAGTATTATCTCTCCAATGGAAAGATTCTATATAAAATGTGCCACCGTAATATAGAGAATGTTGTGCCAATCTGTGCAGCATCAGATATCAAAAGTAACACAAGGTCACTGCCACACAAAGTCTCTGTCATTTCACCAAGTGTTCCATTTTCCTCTGAAAATCCTGCTGCACGTGCTTCAGCAAAAGATTTGGAGCCTTTCCTCAAGCCAACCTGTAAACAAGTCAAATCCTACAACTGTGATCTCCGACCATACCAGAATTACAAACAATGATTACAAACAAAAGATGTATTTTCAATCAAAATAATATTGTAAACCAAAAACCAATAGACCTATTATTCATGGGAATCCCACCACAATCCTAGCTATCACGAGTTCATTGCATGAAATCAGACCGGAGAAACATAACAAATCAGGGCATAGTTCAAATAATTAATGTACCTTAGAGCAGAAACTTTAAACCTGAATTTCACCTATGTTGCACCAGGATTCCGGCAAACAGGAACATGGGAGCAAGGAAACACATTAAGGTGGGCATATGGAAGCAAAAATTATCCCTGATCTGTTACAGTTGGACTGAAATCACATCCAAGGTGGTCGGAGCCTTGACTTGACCAAGTGACCTAGATGGAGAAACCGTAGTTGCTTCCATGGAGTGATGACTTTCTGTGGACTCCGAGTCCAAGTTTGGGTCTTCTTTCTGCCTTCGTTCCTCCATTTCACCCTCGAGACCACCCTTTCATGCATGACCACGTTTCCTTGGCATATGCCTACCCTTCTCATGCCCTACTTCTACCAGGCTAGAGATCCAACCTCCCACTCATAATGTCATTCATAGTATTTGAATTCAATTGCACAAACCAGTTCCCCTCTTGCAGTGAATCCAAACTCTCCACACCTTTCTACTAAAAAACCGGTGAATATTAGTTTGAAATCAGCTACAGGATCTACTCGTGCCAAGAAAAATGGAAGTGAAACTAGGGTTTCAAACTTTCAGGAGAATGCAAGGCATATGAGCAATGTGGTAACTTGCAAGCTGAAGGTACCCTTTCTCCTAAAAATCTGGTGAATATTAATTCGGAATCAACGAGAAGATCTACTCGTGCCAATAAAAATGTAGGTGAAACCAGGATTTCAGAACTTGCAGGAGAATGTAAGGTAGATGAGCAAAGTGGTAACTTGCAAGCTGTAGGTAGTTAGCTGACCAGTAAATCTTCCAAGAGAAAGCTGGAAAGTAAGGATCAGTCCAATTATGATACCTCCAGCCGCCAACACCTTCTATCTCGTAAGTGAATACCACCATCCCAAAGACCAAGTCCCCTCTCCTTCCAACGATGTAGAGGAATCTCCACCAACGAATGCAACAGACCCTTGCTGAACCCTCTCCAACACTGCTGCCCGGTCTCCTACAGTTACGTAAATCGTAAATCTGAGGCGGCAGGCCGCAGGCGTACGCAACCCCAGCATCATCAAAGGGCGAATGCAGATCCAAAACCTTGCAAGTTAGTAAATCGGGGGCGAATACAACCCCATAAAATCACAGAGCGGTGAATCGAAGGCGAATGCAACATTTCAGGTTTATCCGCTCTTATTTTTCTTGGCTAAACCATAATAATTATTTATTTTTAAAATAATTTTGGGGCTATTTATACAAAACTATACAAAATAGGTTCTATATAAAAAATTCGCCCCTCTAAAATCTAAAACCCTTTAAATTTCGCCTTTGCCCCTAAAATTATCACGATCCTAAACGGTAAAAATACGATGACTAACGGGTATGAAGTAGGTCAAGTCATGAAGCGACGAAACCTTGAATGTATCAAAGGCGAGTGAATGCGGCTAAGAAGGCACCAAAGTGACATAAACAAATAACGAAAGCTGACGTTAATTAAACCAGTGCATGGCCAAAAGGCAATCATATTTCAAGACACAACGAGGTCTAGAGATCTTACACATAGAAGAAGTAGGAAGAGGCAAGAGAAACAAGAGTAGAAGTTATAGAGTGGGGCAGTGTAAATAAATGAAAAATTGACTAAGGTAGAGAATTCCTTGAATAATTCCAAGGGACGTGAACAGACGGTTAGGATTAGATCGAAAAAGTAAAGGAGAGAGATGGAAAACAGAGATCGTATCACTTTAGGAGTGTTGTCGCAAATAAGAACATTTAAGAGTTCAATGTTAAGGCGTCGCATGGTAAGTTAAAGCATTTGCGATGCGAAGAGGAGAAGGGACACATAGTGGCATGACACAATATCGTAAATCGCACGAAATAGAGGTAACCAATAAGTTAAATAGTGATAAGTTGTGAACTACGAAGTGCAGGCGATGATGTAAAAATGATGTGGCAGTGACGTGGCAGTGACATTGATATGACATGGAAATGACATGTAAATGATGTGGCAGTGATGGGGCAAGGTGACGTGGCACGATGACGTGGAGGTGGCATGGACCTGGCTCGCATATCGCACATTGCAATCGAAAATTATTCTGTTTATATGATAAGACTTCGTAAGTTATATAAGTTGCGATGTGAAGTACATCACATAGCATAACAAATAAGGATAAATTTGCGATAAGAAACTTGCGATAAAAATTTGTGATAGCGAAGTAGTGATAAAGTCAAGTGGGACCCAATCTCATATTACAAATTTCGAAGCTTAGGAGGATAAGAACTTAAGAAACACATAAGAACGATGAAGTGCGATGTGCGATAATGGAGAGAACGTGATGCAGCTCAGATTTTAATTCTAAATAATTTAAAGTCTGGGAGTATGGGTTTTCCCTTTGTAAATCGCATGGGAGAGCAAAGGAGGCATATAGCGTAGAACGATTGAAATACCAAAATGTGATAGAAAGAGGACGCGATATTGTTCAGAGTTAAATATCAACGTATTTCATGTCCAGGCTTAATGTGTTTTGCGTTGTATTTTGTGAAGAAAACATTGGAAGCGAAGGTCGACTCAAGTAACAAAGGAAAAGGTTGAACACAACAAGGAAAGGCTTGGGTAAGTAAAAGGGCCCGACCTTGTGCAGAATAATGTTATGTAGTTGCAGCTGTGAGTTAAGAGGAAAGGTTGAACGTAAGTGACCCGATTGTAGTGAACGTGGTAGTGCGCCTATTAAAACATAGGTCTGAATGCGAAGGCAGTATTCGGGTGTATATGTGACCCAACACAGAGAGAAGAGCATGGAATGCTATAGGTAAGATATGAAATAGGCATATTCTATGTAAAATGTAAAGGCATGGTGTTTCTAGTCAATTTAGTGTCTTAAATTGCTAACATAAATTATCAACCAGGGCTAGTAAACTGATGAAGTGTGGTGCACTATATGTGATTAAGTGACCTCTTTCTTACTTCGCTGTATGTATTTTATTGATGTTTTTGGGGGTTTTGTCTTTTTAGTACTTATGTTCAAAAGATGAAATCAAATCTATGTCAAAAAGAAAAGAAAAGGAAACCTTAGACTCAAAACAAAGTGTAATTGTAAATTCTATCCCTAATTAGGAAAATGGTGAAAAACAGAGTTTGTCTTTTTAGTACTTAGTACGCTACTCTATGTTCAAAAGATGAAATCAAATCTATGTCAAAAAGAAAAGAAAAGGAAACCTTAGACTCAAAACATAGTGTAAATTCTATCCCTAATTAGGAAAATGATGAAAAACAGAGCATTCTAATCCATGGATATCCTAGCTTGCAAATGAACATTCATGAAATGAAAAGTAACTCAAAACACTACAACTTAATCTGATTCATTTAGTTAAAGATTTGTTGGAAGAGCTTGTGAAAAAGATTAATTTTAATGCAATGAGGATCTCCTAAAACATAAAAGGAAATGCTGAAACAAATAGTAACTTAAAACATTATAGTGAAATCTCATTCATTTGATAGAAGTTTATTGGAAGAGCTTGAGAAAAAGATTACTATAATGTAGTAAGGATCTCCTATGAAATGCTGAAACAACTTATAACATTACAACTAAATCTCATTCATGAGTTAAAGGTTTATTGGAAGAGCTTGTGAAAGAGATTAATCATAATGTGATAAGGATCTTCAATGAAGCAAAACACTCAATAACTCACAATACTACAACTTAGTCCCATTCGTGAATTAGAGGTTTATTGGAAAAGATTTTGAAAGAGACTAACTACAGTATAATGAGGAATCTGATCTAAAATTGTGTGAACAAAATATTTCTTATACAGAGATTGACAGTAGGGGCTTTTACTGGTTATTTCACCTTTACTAGAAAGGATGAAACCAAAAGCTTCTGGCCCTCTTACTGACTCTGCCTAAAGAAATATAATGTAAACACTAAATAGATTTGACAAATGAGGATCTTCTTTTTAACTAAATAACAGAAAATGAAATGCTAATAACTCAAAATATCACAATTGAATCCCATTCATTTAATAGAGATGTATTGGAAGAGCTTGAGAAAGAGACTAACCGCAATATCATGAGGATCATTTATCTAAGCAAATGACATGAAAAATAATGCTAAAAGCTATGATTTCAGAAAGCAATCTAAGTAAGGAAATATGACAAAACAGAATTGAAAACAACTTATCTAGAAAACATGTAAAACCTCCTTGAATAGCAGGGGCCCTCTGCTACCAATTTGGTGTAATCCTTCTTCAGCTCCTTAAAATTGTAATCAAAACACCATCAAGGAACTTCTTTATTGAAAAAAAACTCACAAATCTACATCCCATTCCATCTTAAGCTTTGTTACAAAACACTCTCTATTCCTTTCTCTCCTTCTCCTATTTTTCACTATTTTTTCACTACCCATGATAGGAGAAAGCTTCTCCTATTTATACAAAATATGAGGAGTTATCTCATTAATGGGAGTCCATGAATCTCTCCCTCCACCTCTAGAGTTACAATCAAAATAGGAAATGATAAGACACATGTCTTTCTAGAGTTTCAACACAACTAAGAAATGAGACACATATCCTCTTAAAGTTTCAATACAACAAGGAAATGAGACACATATCCTCTTGATCCCATGATCTTCTCCAACCAAATTCGAATTTGTTCTTAGAGTGCCACATAAGGGTCTTCTAGAAGTCTCCTTTTGATCTACACATGTCAACAATCTCAACCCACTTGTTAGGTATAAGTATATGCACATTATTTTCTAATTTTTAACCACATATTCACTTAAAAAGGCTAAGAATTAATAAAGTTTGGAAAAACATAAATGTGGCCCAATGATAATGAAAGTGGGATGAATGTAGTAACATAGTAGTGAAATGGAAGTGAAATGGAGGTGATATAATGGACATAATAGTGAAAGTGTAATGGAAATGAATGACATTTTCAAGACCCAACATACCCCCCAACTGAAGTTATTGCATGTCCTCATGCAATATATATTACATTAACTCTTTTGATCTTTGAGCTTTGGCTTAACTTTGCATGATATCATCTGATAACTTCATATTTCTGCAAAGTGTTTTACTTGAATTGCAACATGGTTGGTTCTTGTGTTGCAACCACTTTGAACTTTTCATAATGATATTTTGATTATTTTTGCAAAGTATATCTTTATTGGATTGCATGATGGTTGGTTCTTGTGTGACAACCATGATTTTGTTTGTATCCAATTTATCCTTTAAGCATTTTTTTGAAAAGCCATTGTATGCTCATAATAACAATGTAATAGTTAATATATGTTGGAAGTATGTGGGCTCCTGAGTATGATATGGACATGGTAAGATATGAAGATGAAATGTATTCCCCCCCCAACTGATGGTATTGACAATTTTATGAAATGATGAAGATAAATGTTTTTCCAACAATTATCATTCTAGCTTTTTATGGAATTCTATGGTCAAAAGTTAGAAAATGACGTACCTTAACTTACCCTTTGGAATGGATGAGTTGTATGTGTGGTGGCTGCAAAATTCTGATCATATTCTTCTTCAAGTGGTTGAACAAGAGGAGTCATGGATAAAGAGATAAGATGACTTTTTATTGCTCCTACTAAAACTTGTTGAATCTGCTCCAAAATGCTGAAAATAATAGTCTTCATGTCTTCAAAACTCATTGGCACAATTCCTACTATGTGAAAAGATGTTCTGATGTCGAACATAGTAGGAAATTATTGAATTAGTGGCCATTAATGGATGCCACTAGTCAACACGAGAACTCTCACCATTGATGACAATGAGAGTCAAGATGCCCAAACACATCTTGCTAGGTACGAATGATTTTGCCAATGTCGAGTCACCTAGAAGATCTGACGAACAAGGGACATTAATGTATTCCCATTGTTTGTCAGCATGAGAACTTGCCATTAAGGCATGCAAGTCTCAAGGTGTTTTTACAAAGAACTTAGACTCAAAGGACTATGGACTCAATAATTTGCATTGAAGCAGGGCTTATTTGCGGAATGAAAATGACAAGAAATGGAAGATGGAAATGGAGAGTAGAAATGGAAATGGGCAATAAGCATATGAATGAGCCTCTTGCTTTTATTTGTGGTTATGAATGGACAAAAAGAAATGGAAAATGGATGTGGATGTAAATGGAAAATATGAAGTGAAATGAGGTGAATGGTTTATTATGAGGTATGGATGTGATGGAGACAATAGTATCTGAAAGTTTTTCAAGTGTTTGGATCTGATTTTACATCAACATATTTCCTCTTTTTTGTTGATCATTCTCTTATGAAACAAATTTGTCTCTTAGAGAGACACCATTCTCTTGTAGTCATTTGTCCTTCCTCCTGGAACCTGCAAAAAAAACTAATACTTCTTCTGCAATGGAATGTAAGATTATCAAAGGATAGAGGTGATCAATCTCTCTAGTTATGATATTTACACACAAAACTAAGAATTTGTATTAATGAAACAAGTTCTCAAAGGAAAAATCAAAAGAATTTATACATGTTTTGGAATTAGTGCCTCAAGTTGAATGTTGCTTATTTTCAGCAATTTATTTCATTATTTACCATTTCAAACTCTAATGATGGATTTCTCACTGTGTAGATCTTGTTGAGACCTTTCCAACGATACTTAAATCATCAAAATCTGATTTTGTATGAGAAAGTTAGGCTGATTTGAACAATGAGGTTTTTCGGCTGCGAAATTGGAGAACAGCTGCGGAATTGGACTTTCGCTGCAGAATTGGACTTTAGCTGCAGAATGTCGACGGTTTCTGCAGCTAAAAATCTTGAATAAAAAGTTAGCCATTCATCTTTCATCATCAGTCCAAAATTAATCAATACCTTCAGAAAAGTGAGCAAATAACTTATTCATTTCATTGATTCAATTTTTTTTTTTTTTTTTTTCGCTGCACGGGTATGTTTAAGTGACCATCACAACAAAAAAAAAAAAAAAAAAATTTGTTTCAATCATGAAATTTACATCAATTTTGATAACAATTTTTCATGGCAAATAAAGCATACAATATGATTATGACAAGAAAAATAAATAAATAAATAAAACTAAAATAAAGTTTTTTTATTTTTTTTATTTTTTATGAAACACATATGAAAAACATATTTAAAAACATTATATATACAACACTATGTATATAAACAACATTCCCAAAAAAATACACTACATAACATATATAAAAAAAAAAACCAAACCTATAACACTCGATAAAATAAAATAAAATAAAATAAAAATAAAAAAAATAAAACATAACACTCTACTAATAAAAAGAAAGCAACGTAACATACATAGAACATTTTATCAAAACATAACATGAACTAAAAACAACACAACGTATCATCAAAATAGTATACAAATTTTTCCATGAAAATAAAAAAACGTTGAAAGTGAATATCGTTGAAATGACACATATGAAATAAATGTTGGAAAGTGAAGAATTAAAACTTAGTTTCAAACTGGGCAGCGTTGAAATTCCATTTGGTGCAGCGCTGAGGTGAGACACAGATCTGTTGAATTGTTTTGATCACAACATCGTAGTTGACTCTTCATCGAATTTCATATTCATGATTGCTTCAATAAATTTCCCGAGCGCCATGAAGTGGAGTCGATTTCCATATAACACAGAACTCTACCAATCGGTCCATCTATCGTGCCATAAAATCAGAATTTAATGAAAACCGTTTTTTCTCACGCAGACAGCGAAACAGGGCTTCGAAGAACCACAAAATTCTCTCAATCGGTTAAGAAATTCAGAAAACCGTTGTCTATGTTATTTAATTGCCCATGTTCTGAGAAAAACCCACGTCTCAGTTTTTCAAAATTCATTTCGGTTTGATCAGAAAACGTGTTTCAAAATCACGTGTCAATAGTAGTTGCATTTTTCTGGCAATGAAAAATGATTTCTGGTGATTTCAAGATCCCAATTAAATCGAGAAACAAATGCAAATGGTTTAATAGGCAAATTCGAATGCAACTCAAATGCAAGGTGGTAGCATGGCAACATTTGTATACAATTCGAAACCAAACTTAGCTTTGTCTTCAATTCGAAACCAAACTCAGCTTTTTGAAGAACTGATCTCTCCTACGGATTTGTCAAATGATTTTGCGAATTATATTCACACAATCTCAATTTTGTTTGCAGAGGTAAAATTTAAACTCCGTGTTGGCTCAGCACTGCAATCTTGATGGGGGCTTTTGTTGTTGTGTTTTCTATGAAGCTCCGGCAACAAAAATTAGTTGTGGTTGGATTTGCAGGTTTTGTTTAACAATTGCAGAGGTTGGATCAAAATAATTTAGCAAGTCAAATTTGTTTTTGATTGCCACTAACGCATTGGTATTTCAATTTGAAATCATTCTCTTGAAAGAGAATAAAGATCCCAGCAACCATACTAAATAATTTGATCCGCTTCTCTATCAATTCTACAGGCAAACATATTCACTTCTTCATCAGTTCTACAGGGACACAGATTTGCTTCTCCATCAATTTATTCGAATGGAAGCTGTGGGGTTTGAAAGTCATTCAAATGGTTTCTTTGAGATCACTAATGGCCATGCAAACACAAAGTTATTCATCCCATTGCTATTGCCAGCAACTGGCCGTAGATTTGGAATTCTAAGGTTAAAATCTGAGCTTCGTGACAATGTCGGCCAATTCAAACCACACCTACTTGTAATTTTGCCAACCTCTCAGTGAAAATCTTCTCGTCGACTTCAATGCATTTTCTGAGTTTTACCAGTGAGTGAATTCTGGACTTTGATGCCGAGCGCTGCACCTTTTCCTTATTCTTTGGTTGTTTCTCAAGCAGCACTTGCTGCCTTCATCAAACTTCAGAATCATTTGTGTTAAATCGAGAAGAAAGGCTAATTGTGTTGGATCTTGGCCTCTTTGGTTTCGTTTTACCCAAATGCCATGGCCATTGTCGATGGCTGTTTCGTTTTGTCATGGCCATGTTATGGCATTTGTTGTTGTTGTTGTTTTTTTTTTTTTTTAAATTATTGATTTATTTATTTTATTTATTTGTTTTGTTAATAAAATTACATATGTTATATTTCAAAAATTAAAAATATACATATGTATTTTACTAAACAAAATAATTTATTCAAATTTATTTATTTATTATTATTATTTATTTATTTATTTAATAAATGATTTGTTATTAAAATTATATATATTTTTTCAAAAATTTTAAAAATATACATATATATTTTAGTAAACAAAACAATTTAAAATATTTTATTTTTTCATTTTTTTTTAATTGATTTGTTTTCAAAAATTTAAAAATACACATATATATATATTTCATTAAACAAAACAATGTAAATTTTTTTTTTTTTCCTTTTTTTTTTTGGAAGTGTTTTTTTTTTTTTTTTTAAATCAAATGAAATGATAAAAACAATTTTATTTTTTATTTTTTATTTTTTTTATTGAATCAATTGAAATGATAAAGTTTATTTTGTCTCCCTTTTTTTTTCTCTTTCTCTCTCTCTTTTTTTTTTTTTACATAACAATTTTTTTTCTGATCCTCCAGATCACACAAAGTGCAGGAGGAGAGCATACTCGAGAAATTATTAATTTTTTTTTTTAGATGTAAGAAATAAGGTTACCTAGTTACACTTCCCTGGCAACGGCACCAAAATGTCTAGTCAATTTAGCGTCGTAAATTGCTAACATAAATGATCAACCAGGGCTAGTAAACTGATGAAGTGTTGTGCACTATATGTGCTTAAGTGGCCTCTTCCTTACTTCGTTGTATGTGTTTTTCTTATTGTTTTTGGGGGTTTTGTATTTTTAGTAATTAGTATGCTACTCTATGTTCAACAAATGAAATCAAATCTATGTCAAAAAGAAAAGAAAAAGAAACCTTAGACTCAAAACAGAGTGTAAATTCTATCCCTAATTAGGAAAATGATGAAAAACAGAGCATTCTAATCCATGGATATCCTAGCTTGCAAATGAACATTCATGAAATGAAAACTAAATCAAAACACTACAACTTAATCTGATTCATTTAGTTAAAGATTTGTTGGAAGAGCTTGTGAAAAATATTAATTTTAATGCAATGAAGATCTCCTAAAACATAAAAGGAAATGCTGAAACAAACAGTAACTTAAAACATTATAGTGAAATCTCATTCATTTGATAAAAGTTTATTGGAAGAGCTTGAGAAAAATATTACTATAATGTAGTAAGGATCTCCTATGAAATGCTGAAACAACTTATAACATTACAACTAAATCTCATTCATGAATTAAAGGTTTATTGGAAGAGCTTGTGAAAGAGATTAATCATAATGTGAGAAGGATCTTCAATGAAGAGAAACACTCAATAACTCACAATACTACAACTTAGTCCCATTCGTGAATTAGAGGTTTATTGGAAAAGCTTTTGAAAGAGACTAACTACAGTATAATGAGGAATCTGATCTAAAATTGTGTAAACAAAATATTTCTTATACAGAGATTGACAGTAGGGGCTTTTACTGGTTATTTCACCTTTACTAGAAAGGATGAAACCAGAAGCTTCTGGCCCTCTTACTGACTCTGCCTAAAGAAATATAATGTAAACACTAAATAGATCTGACAAATGAGGGTCTTCCTTTTAACTAAATAACAGAAAATGAAATGCTAATAACTCAAAATATCACAATTGAATCCCATTCATTTAATAAAGATGTATTGGAAGAGCTTGAGAAAGAGACTAACTGCAATATCATGAGGATCCTTTATCTAAGAAAATGACATGAAAAATAATGCTAAAAGCTATGATTTTAGAAAGCAATCTAAGTAAGGAAATATGACAAAACAGAATTGAAAACAACTTATCTAGAAAACATGCAAATCCTCCTTGAATAGCAGGGGCCCTCTGCTACCAATTTGGTGTAATCCTTAGCTCCTTGAAGATGTGATCAAAACAACATCAAAGAACTAAACTTCTTTATTGAAAAACTCACAAATCTACATCCCATTCCATCTTAAGCTTTGTTAGAAAACACTCTCTATTCCTTTCTCTCCTTCTCCTATTTTTTACTACTACCCATGATAGGAGAAAGCTTCTCCTATTTATACAAAATATGAGAATTTATCTCATTAATGGGAGTCCATGAATCTCTCCCTCCATCTCTAGAGTTACAATCAAAATAGGAAATGATAAGACACATGTCTTTCTAGAGTTTCAACACAACTAAGAAATGAGACACATATCCTCTTAGAGTTTCAATACAACAAGGAAATGAGACACATATCCTCATGATCCCATGATCTTCTCCAACCAAATTCGAATTTGTCCTTGGAGTGCCACATAAGGGTCTTCTAGAAGTCTCCTTTTGATCTACACATGTCAACAATCTCAACCCACTTGTTAGGTATAAGCATATGCACATTATTTTCTAATTTTTAACCACATATTCACTTAAAAAGGCTAAGAATTAATAAAGTTTGAAAAAACATAAATGTGGCCCAATGATAATGAAAGTGGGATGAATGTAGTGACATAGTAGTGAAATGGAGGGTGGTAATGAGACACTAATAGTGAAAGTGTAATGGAAATGAATGACATTTTCAAGACCAACACTTAGGTCAATTTAGGAAAAAGGCAATTGTTACTGAGAATAGTTAGAAATATACTGTGATAGGAAGGAAATAAAGAAGCAGTGGGAAGAAGACAAAATGAACAAAGAAGCAAGAGGCAGAAAGATTGAATTTAATTATTATTTGCTACTTTGTAAATATATTATTTATTTTAAATTATTTGTCATACAGTAAAAAAGTCTCATGGTAAGAAAAACTCAATACTCGTATCTTGGATAATATTTGAGCGAAAGTAGGAAAGTGGAAGGAAGAATTATTTTTAATAATTTTATGACTCACTGAATCTGTAGCTAGAAGTGATCTCTAAAAATGATGTTTGTGATATTTTCAGGGGTTAGAGTGGAAAGAAAGAAGGGTAATGAAAGTGAAGATCGAATGGTTTAAAGAAGATATGAAGGTTGGAAGGATGAATTGAAAATGAAAAAGACAATGTCAGACAAAATTAGGCATGTGGACATATTGAAATTATTTTATTTTTTGAATTCTCTAACTATTATCATTTGAGAGTGTTAGAAGTACTATCTGGAACATTTACCCTGATAAAATTATTGCATATATAAATAACAATAAATACATTTATTAGGTTTATTTGTGATCCAACTGGAAAACTGAAAATATTAAACTAAGCCATTTTATTTCATTGCTATCTGAATAATTAATATAATTGATTATGTTCTAAATATTATTAACAAAGAAATTAATTTAGATAAACTTTTATCTGTGTTTCTAGATAATTATTTAATCTTATTTAGATAATATTGTCCATTAAAATGACCAGTACCCACAAATAATTAAATGATCTTATTTATTTAATTCTCTGTTATTATAAAAGATAAATAAATGATTTATTATTGTGCACAATAATCAAGGGTTGACCCAAATTAAATGCTTTCCCCTCAGCAATATAATAAAATGTTCATAAAGACAGGATCTAGGTTGGGTATGTTCTTTAATGCTGGGAATCCAGGCGTATCTCCCATTATAATAAGAGATTTCTCATTCTCCCGTTTTATTTATCTATGGAATCACTGGATCTCTCCCAGCAAATCTCTTATTTTCCATCATTTCATAGCAAACATTAATCCTGCACTGTGGTGGGGTTCTATGTGAAGAAGAAATCACAGATGGGGTGGGGAACACAGAAACCATGCAGAAATTGGATGTTACCTTTCCTCCAGTGCTTATATTAATATAAAAGTCTTTTAAAAAATAATTATATTTGTCAACAATTACATGAACAAACCCTTGTTTTTATTGTAAATATGTTTTCCATCACGTGAATCTGGTTTTCTGGGGTTCTTTCTTATTCTAATATGGAATCTAGAGAATGTTCTGGTAATAACTTTTGTTGACAAAACTATTAGTTGTATTAACTAAAGTGGTCCTTTGTTTGCTCCAATGGGGATTCATACTAACAAAGAGTGAGAGATAGGCATTACTATCAAGTTTAGTTTGATGAATGTTCAATTATGGTACAGCTGAGTAGGAGCCTCCATGAGTTTGTAGCTTACAAAAAATAGATGGAGTTGAAGACTTCTTGTAAGTTGTAACATGGGTATTAAGAAAATAGTATCCTCTTGTAGTTTAAAACCCTCTGATACGATTGGTGAAGGGTGTTTGATCTTGACTTTGCATCTATTAATAATAAGATGTGGTTTTATCCATTGGTTCCACCTATGTCTTATTTGTGTGCATGGTGGTGTGTGTTAGTATTATGTATTTAATCTGTATACCTGCTATCCCTTGTATTTTTCTGGCTTCATTTATACATTAAGTTGATCATGAAACTGAGTGTAAATAAGTGTAAAGAAAGTTTTAAAAATACCATGAATGGTCATTAACCTCCCCCTCTAGAGGTGTAACTAAGGTTCAGCAATTGGTATCGAGCCGATTCTGTCTGTATCAATTTTAACAAGCTGAGTGATGTGGGCGGTCCACAATATGTGCTTCTGGGATGCTCAGCAAATAAAGCTCCATTTTTTGCGGCATAAACTGCCGAGCTGAGATGAGAGCGTACACATAGCCATCTTTTCAGGAATGAAAGATTAGTTGCTATGGATGGGATATGCTCCAAAGATCTTGACTCCAAAGAAAGAAAGCCAAAAAGATTTTATAGCTAATGCAAAAAATGAATGCTCCCTTGAGTGGTGGGTGGTCCAAAATTTATCAAAGTAATACTGATTAGACATAAATAAATGGGATACATTAGAAAGTATCCATGAGGGAAATAAAAAGGGTGAAGGTGGCCAAAAATTTATAGCAAACTTATAAAACTAAGTTTGAAAATGTAAAAATGAATGAAAGATGAAGAATATGGCAGTTTATTAAGGTTGTAAGAAATTATGAATAACATGAAAACTCTAAAAGACAGTAAAGAATATGTAATTGTACAAAATATAACTGAGATCTTTTACCATCTAGGTTTAACCCTAAGGTTTTTAATTATAGAAGAAATAACAAATTGAAATATTAAATAATAATGATTGTAAAACTTAGTATGAGATGGAACTTACAAAGAGAAAGTCAAAAGTGGAAGCAACTTTTAAGATTGATAGTGGAGAAGAGAAAGGAAGGTACATGCTCTTATCTTAATATGAAAGGTAATTTTAAAGAATATTGAAGGAACATGTAGTATAAAATGCAGCTTCCATTTAATTATTTTAACTGTGATGAGAAGAAAATTTTAAGGACGGAAAATTATCTTGAAACTTAAAAAAATAGTGAATCTCACTAGTCCCTAATATGAAAACTACAAAATTTGTTTGTCTATTTGTAAAATTAATTAAAACTTATCTTAGTGTATTTATATTGTCTATATAATATTGTGATTTTAAAATAAAATAATTTTATATTGTAAAATTTGGTAGGAACCATTTTTGTAAAGTAGGTGGCAATCTCTTTTGGAAAAACCATGGAGAGAGAATTATTTACACTGCAGACTCCTTCAGCTTTATAAAATTTTCATGATGGAAGAGTGGGGCACTATGCATCTAAAAATATATATAATAAAATAGATAATTCAAGAGGAAAGAAAAACCAATTTCGATGTGGTAGTGAAAGGAATAGTTTGATGAAAGTCATTCTGTGTTCAACAAGATAGCGATTGCATTTGAAAATAGGAAGAATAATAATGAAGAAGGAACATGAAATTCATCTTAGAGTAGCCAAGGAAAAACTTGAGGAGATCTCCCTAAATTTGAGGGCAGAAGGTGAAATTATATATTAGAGGAGCTAATTGGCTCCATGGAGAAACAAGGAGACTTAAACTTAAGAGTAAGAAACAAAAAAGGGATTCTTTTAAAATGTGCTAAGGGCAGAGGAACTGATTAGGAAGAGCTTGTCAAGTTGAATATTGAACTAGAAGAATCAAAAGAAAATGAAAGGATATTTTGAAAAAAGAAGAAATAAAAGGAGAAAAAATAGGGTGGAGGAAAAGATGGAAGAGAAGTGGTAAAGCTTGAGGAAAGAATTATAAAGGTCAAAATTAAATTAACTATGAATATTTCTCAAATGAAAAGCTGCGGTCATTTTGAACGGAAATTCTTAAAGCTCAAAGATCTCCTCATATAAGGCGGGATGAGATGAAGGAGAAAACAACAAATCAAGATAGAATATAACAAGAATATCATTTTAGAAACTACTAAAGGATAATGAAGCAAGGGGATCATAGAATTAGAAACTAACCAAGACCATGATATGTAATGAAACAATCGAAACAGTAGCAACCTCAAGTGACAAAGAAAAAAACGAAGAGACAATCAACGCAAAAAACTCATGCACTCCACAAGGATGGTTCGAACAAGTCGAGGTCAAAGAGGGTTTCTTCCTCTTTTGTGAGAAAGTATCACACTGTTGTTTTATACAAACCTAGACATATTCGACATCTTTGTAAAGATAAGAAAACTCCATTCAACACGACAAAGATGCAACAAACAAAGAAAATATTTGTAAATAAACCTCTCCCACCGGAGACAAATACACTTCCCATGGTGTTGTTTTTGGTGTAAGGGGTTCTGTCATAAAGCAAATTAAGAATGTGTATACGGTAATTATTATGGAGAAACTACGAGGAAACTTATGAACAATGGTGGGTCTCTAAGTATACATAATCCTTTCAGAAATACAATCAAATGTTTTTGCTAACATACAATTAGGCACAGAGTCTACGAATATACTCTTAAATATTATAGGTCACATCTCCTCGGGAAAATTACCAAACTATTAAGCTGTGAAATGGAAAAGTTAAATAAGTGTGATACGGTTCTAATAACTCAAGATCGAGCTTCAATGGTGTGTGGACGATTGCTCAAAACATGTATTTGAGAGATCGAAGCAAGTTTGTAACCTTTTGATGAAAATATGGAAATGTAACCTTTGGCAATGATAAGCGAAATCAGGAAAAGGCTCAATCGGCTGAACAATGGAAGGAAGAGGCTCAAAGATGCTCTTTGTGGATGGTCGAAAGCCAATACGCACAAGGTGTTGATCAAATTTGTGATAATAAAGGCGGTCCTTTTGAGAGCTAAGAATGTAAAAAATGAGTCTGTCACCATAGGAAAGACCAACCGATAGGAAATTAATAACAAAAATGGAAGAGATATGTCTATATAGTAGAAGAAGAGAATGAAGCCTACCACATCAACAAACTTGACGAATCATGGTTATGGCATGAAGATTGGAGACACATAAACTTTGACCACATCATCAAAAGGCGGAAGCAAGAAGAAAACGGTGAGAGATTTTCCTACAATAAAAACCTCAGAAATACCATTTATGGATGCCTTGGCAAATAGTAAAGTACGCACCTCATTCAAGGGATAAATACCAACTATTTACCAAGTAAGCCACTTTGCACGTACATACATGGACTGTGCGAACATCGGGGAACTATTACACGAGTGGAGAATCATATTTCATGTTTGATAATAGATGATTTTTCTAGATTGACATGGTGGAATTTCACCAAATATAAATCAAAACGTTTAATGGGTCGAAGATCTTAAAGGCTTGCTCGAAAAAATCAAATTGGATGTAGCTAAAAATGCATCGGTTAGACGAGGAGGGAGGGTGAATTCATGAACGTCGAGTTTTAGGACCTATGAAATGAATGTGGTATAAAGCAACATTTTAAAATTATGATCCCACCTCAATAGGGGTGGAGTGTTGAAGAGGAAAAATAGGTCGTTACAACGGTTGCTAGAACGACGGTTAAGAAAGTAACATTCTGAAACCTCTTTGAGCGAGAAGCGATGCACTACTATTCATATTCTTAACAAAGTTCATCTTAGACGATTGTGACAAAAGTCCATATGAATTATGGCATGGGGAAACTATGCCTTCAATCAGGCACTTTTAAGTCTTTGGCAACAAATGTTCTGAAAATAATAATGAGAAATTGGAGAAATGGTCTGAGAGCAATCGAGAATATTCTTGAGATATCGGCCAGGCAGAATGCATGTGCTTCAAAAAAATACGCATAAAATTATGGAAAGCATTGATGTGGTTGACGCGGTCTGCAAATAGAACCGAAGCGCAAGCGCATACCGAAGTCCTCCGGATTAACATGAATATGAAAATCGAGAAAATGAAGAACATAGTATGAAAACGAGGAATATTGAATGAAACTCAAAAGGTCCCTTGAGACACTTAGAAGAACCCGCTCGAGAAGATCAAATCATTGAAGCAAAAATTGCATGGGTCCAGGACACAAAGACATCCATTTGAAAAAGCTGCAGAAGTGTTACTAGCCATTGTCATAGATAGGCCAAAATAATTTCGATAAGAAGCCATCGAGGACAAAAGTGGGTAAATGCTATGGACAAAAACTAGACCAAATTGGAAGAACAAGGCTTGGAGTTAATGCCAAGACCCAGAAAAAAATATCATTGGCACAGAAATGGATATTCAAGAATAAGATGAATGAACGAGGTCGAGGTAATCGAAAATAAAGCCGGGACTTGTGTACGAAGGATACTCTCAAATCGAGGACTGAATTATGATGGTACTACTGACATGAAATGGAAGCTTAATCGAAATGTTTTTGGTTGCATGTTATCCTTGTGATTTCAAAAAGGTCATCAAGCTGGACGTGAAAGTAGCAAGCCCAAAGATAGCGATCTAGAGAAGAAGTCTACATGGAACAACATGAAGGATTTTATGTGATTAAACTTTAACTATGTGTGCAGTTAAAAGCCTTATATGATATCAAACAAGCTCCATGTGCATGGTATTAGGTTGAATGAAATACTTACAAAAAAAAGGTTTCAAGAAAGGAGGAGTAGACAACAATATGTACATTAAGGGTGATAAACATGAACTCTTAATTGTAGTAGTATATGTGAATGACATCATGTTTTGGAAGAAACAAATATGGGGTAGTTAAAGGATTTGCAGAAGAGATGAAGTCATAATTGGTATATACATGATTGGGCTTCCTTCTACTTAGGACTTCAAATTCTGAAAAGAACGCATGAATATTCATTTCATAAGAAAAATACATGAAGACATGTTAGAAAAGGTTCCAAATGGAAGGCTGTGAGCACTGTGTCAACTCCATAAAATCCTTTGGATACCAAGCTGTCTTTGATGATGGATCTGGGATGTGAATCAAAGACTTTACAAGATCTACAAAGTAGGAAATCTTCATATACCTATTCTCTGAACCGGAAATTATGTTGATGGGACACAGCAGCAGAATGTCAAGCTTCACCTAAACAAAATCACGTGCTAGAAAATCAAGAGGATATTTGAATATACGCAGGCCTTACATTATGGCTATGGTATCCAAAGGCAAATACTTCACGTGACTGACAACATATCTGGAATCTTGATTGAATGATTGTGTGGATGACGGAAAAAGCACAAGTGGAGGTGCATTTTATTTGGGAGAAAGTCGGTGGCATGGTTAAGCGGAAGCAAACTTACGCTACTGTCTATCTCGAGAAGTAGAATGCATAGCGATTAGTAGCTTATTTGCACACAGTAATATGGATGAAACAAAGTCTCCAAGACATGAAGGTAAGCATCAATGAACCCATTTTCTGTCAAAATGTGACAATACAAGTGCAATAAGTATATCAAAAAATCCGATTACTTCATTCGAAAACAAAGCACATCCCAATAGTACATATAGAACAAGTAGCACAAAAAATAGTAAGATGGAGTATGTGCTGACAAAGGAACAAACAATAGACATATTTATGAAACCTCTTGCTAAAGAACCCTTCGAATATATAATAGAAAAACTGGGGTGGTATACTGGATGATACTCTACGATAACAATTCGAAAAAAAGATGCAATACAAAGACATAAGCGTAACAGTAGACAAGCGATAATCCAATATCAAAAAAAGCATCATTCCGATGTCCATAAGCGTTTCACAAAGAAGAGCTGAAAATTGAAGCGATTGTATGGTACGGTCCTCGAAAAGTTAAGGTACTATATCGATACATCAAAATTTAGAAGAAGAAGGGCTACGACACAACTCGAGAGAGAGAAATGCAAAGATAGAATGCGGCCAGCCACCTATAAAATTTGTCATATAAAATGGTGGCTAAATCATTTTAAGTAACCCACGGGAAACAATTTTATTGCCGGATTGTTAGTTCTTGAAGTCTTATGAAGATAACAACTTATCCTTGAGTTAATCTTCTTTGTTGTTTCCCCTTAATTATGAAAATCTTATTTGTTTTCTGAAGAAAAGATTCTTTTCAAAAACCTATTTTTGTTTCATTTTTACCCCTTTTTTCACTCCACAATTGACCTCCATTTATCCCCTTTTCCCCATGAAATTTCTATTTTTATCATTTCCCTTCTTCCCTACATAGTACTGATGAGTTTTAAAAACTCCTTTTACCTTATCGGAAAACGAAACCCTTTAGAAAGTCCTTGAAAAATCATAAAAAACAATATTTTTAACTAAGGCCTTTAGCCCCTTATGCCTGACCTAAACCACTTCCCCACCATGTGACTTGGTAACTGGAGACAAACATTGAGTCCACAGGTGCTTATCGCAATTGAAATTTATTCATTAAAACACATTTCTTTGTTACATTGAATCTACGATTGCGATTGGCTCCTTCCTCCTAAACCACGATGCTTTGGTTCCTTTGTAAAACAAGAGCCCCACAATGGGGCACTAAACACCATGACCCCTCCGAAACAAATTTCCTTTGCTTGTTTTATAAAATCAAGTTTTCTTGTGTTTCGAAAAGTCCCGACGCAGTTGTTGGTTGGAGAATCATGACCAATTTGATTTAAACCAGTAAAACGATCATACAGTTCTAACGTCGAATTTCATTGGATACATGAATATTTTGTTGATATCCCACAGTTGGCAACCTCCCGATAGCTTCCCATTGGTTGATCTTCCCCGCCAAGCCTAGATCCGACGGCCACATCGCTGCGATTCATAAGCCCATCCCTGCCTTTGGACCTCCGATTCATTCTTTACCGAACGGTCTGGTTCTAAGATCAGCCAGCCCTTCATTCAACCGCATCGCTTTCTTGTCCTTTAGCCGTTGATCGCAATCTTCGGTGCATACGGGCAATCATACTAGATACGATGGTCAGGATCCAAACTTCGCACCATACAGTAATTTCATGAAAACCCTGCTTTGTAAAGTTTTTAGAAGTCTCCATGATCTTTGCGGATCAACGACCCTCATTAACCCATTCTCCACTAACCCTCACCTCATGTTGTTCATTAACCCAAAGGTTAATACGGACCCATTCTTGTTCCTTTCATCCCAGCAGTGCAAATAAACTTTGATAGGCCCAACTCGCTGGGTCTATCCTTCCTAAGATCAAATCTCTGCCGTCCATTCCCCGATACGGCCGGTCCGGAGGTTAAAAGCAGCTTGACCACCGCCCCACCTCTTCCATGTACATCTTATTGCCATTCTGCGCTTCCCCTCATGACCGTTAGAATCTAAGACCCCACGCTCTGTGGGCCATTGTGTGATTTAGCATGATTTTAAGCACAGTGTTTCAAAATTGTGTGGCCCGAGGGTAGTTTTAAAAGGCCAGCAGCAGCAAGGCAGAGTGGCCATATCACGTTCAAAAAGGTATTGCCTTTCCTCAATTTTTATCCTGGCTTGGGGCGGTTTCTCATTAAAACCACCTTCCCATTCCCATTTCATTTTTTCATGTACCAGTCTCTTGTCATTTATCTCGGGGATCTAATGGCTCACCATTCAATCTCGCTTTAGTTCCTTCGCCCTCAACCCATCCTCCAAGGGACTTCATCGATCAACCTCCTCCATTGATCTCCGTGAACTAATCCAATCCGCAGCCTGGATCGTTTCGAAACCCCAAATTTCATTTAACCCTTTGTTAACTCCGCCAGAATTTTTCACCCTTTTCCCTTGCCATTTCTCTCCCATTTTCGCCACAATGTGGCCCCCTCTACATTATTTTTTTCCCGGTCGATCTCGTAGTTGATCGATATGCATGTTGTTGGAATTTAACATCTTACATACGTTGTCACGCCGCCTTCCTTTTTAACCTTAGGCAGAAAATCACATAAATGAATTGGATGCTTTCATCCAATGGTTGTGATGATCTAACCAAAACCTGCGAAACGGTGGGAAAAGCCCTTCCCGAGTTTTTCTAGTGCTATTCCTTTTTGATTGTCTGCAGTTTGTATAGTTTTCAATCATTTAAAAAAGAAAGACAGTGGGATGACGATCCCCCAGAGCCTTATTCATCAAGAATAACCTTATCTTTGTGCGGGGTTTCAACACTGTGTTCACTAGACCCCTCATGGTGGTCTGGGCCCCAAACCCTTTGCACACCCCACCTTGACAAGGTACTCCCGGTGTTAAAGTTTAGTCACAACAAAGATGAATAATTGAAGAATTGTTTACACGATTTTGAGGATTAGGCTAAATAAAATATACAGCCTAATTCACTCAATTAAACACAATTTGAAGAACAAAAGACAATATTTAGAGCCTAATTAAGCTAACACGAGAATCCGTCAAATTAACGGTGTTTAAGAAAACATTAATATCTATCGGTTAGAAAGCATATCCCCGCCAGGCTAATTGAATCCTCTCTACGACCACATGAAAGCCACCAGCACTCAAAGCATTCAAAGAAGGCATAGTTATGACCATAACAAAATATATTTTCCTCAATGCAAGCTGAGCAGTTATTTCAAGCCAAAGGAACTTATTACTGCTTTGTCCCAGTAAAAAGTTGTACAAAGAAAATGACCTTAAAAGTCAATAAATCTCCCCAGGCTTAAACTTAATACTTAATGTAAACCAATTAATACGGAGAAATATCGGAAGGTTTCTCATTGAGCCCCTCAAGGCAAGCAAACATTAAATTATTATTAATTGAGCCTATAGATCTTTTATCCCATCCACATGTCTCACTTCTTGCTATAAATACTTAACGTGAAAGATGAGATAATATTTAGTCGCTGCATATACTTTTGTAAATAGTTCTTTGAAGAAATTTGTTGTCAAGCTCTTTATGCCTTAATTGAAAATACCTAAGTTGAGATGAGAAGTTTGAAGGGCGCAGAAACCATTGGACTTAAAGATTGCTGACTTGGTTTGAAGTATCAAATACAAGAGTAGAAAGTTTATGGGATCTTGGTCTGTATCATGATGATGTTTTTCTTATTAATTTGTTATTTTATTTTTGTTTCCGTGCCATTTCATCTTCTACGATAAAGAACAACAATTACAAAGTTAAGTTCTTTGTCCGAAAAGGTACTGCAATCTTCTTGATAAGCTTTATCTACATGTTTTCTTCCCAAGGTGTGTGTTAGAATGATTTAATACAATCCAGCGGTTAGATATTGAACACCATAGTCTCTTCACTCTGGCTAAACATTGTTCTTGGATATTGTACACAGTTTACTTAAATAAGATTGAACTGAGAAGTATGTGGCGGCCACAGTCACATAGTTTTTTTTCCAAGGTTGTCGAAAGTTTCCCTAAGTATGTTGAAAACGGAAGCTGGGTTCAAAGTCCTCCTCGATCTTAAACTGTTCTCTGTTGTCTTATGTGTTATCTTGATAAGTTTGCTAAGTAAGCGAGAGCTAAGGAAGTCTATAGTAAAGCCTGTCCTCTAGTTTCTTCTCCAAAAATTGTGAAGGGTTTCCCTTAGAACTATCTTGGCTTAGGGATAGGTTCAAAGTCCTTGCTGATCTTGTTTTGTTCTTTTTCATGTTTTAAATGTTTTCTATTAGAAAGTGCATCAAAAGCGAGGCTAGTTTCAAAGTACTTACTAGATCTTGGGTGGGTGCTTTTGTGTCTTTCTTAGTGTATGCCAAAGTAGGATAGTTTCTAAGTACTTACTTGATCTTCATTTGCTCTTTGTTCTTCATTGTTGGTCCCCTTCTTGTTGTTTCCTTTTCATTCATAAAATCAACTTTAAAGAGATCTGTGGTGTAGAATGTTTTCCCTTGTGAGACCACTCTTGAACCTTGTTGTTTCAATTAAATCCTACTATGACTCCATAGCCCAATGGATTGGTAAAACCTATTCCTATCTTCTTAGGTGAACCAATTTTTCACTTTCATTTTCACCTTCACCTTCATCGGGCCCATGCCTTGCATGTCTTTTTGCCCAACCAAAATAAGCAAAAACTTGCTCTTCTTAACTGAACCTAAAATTACATTTTAAAGCCTTAAAATAAATAAATATTTACTTGTAGAGAGATCCCTCTCTTGGATTGAGAGGGGCTGAATCTGAAATCCCAAAGTGGTTCAAGTGTTAGTCTCACCAGTACGCTGGGGTCAATATTCTAACATTTAGCGCTCCACTAGCATTCAGGTGAAATTACTATACATGCTTAAGGACCTCGGGGGAAACACTTGATTCAAGAACATTTGGTATGCTTCTGCGGCAAGGCCACGAGACTGCATTTAAGGTGACTCCTTTGAGGAGCGGGTCAAATTTCATTTTGAATGCCCTTAAGACTTCATAAAACCCCTTGAGTACAAGTAGCCCTCTTCAAGCACTGGCTTAAATGGTAATCGCAGTAGAACTTATTTTGAATCGATGATAAACCTGGAAACCTTGGGATTATCATAAGAACTTATCAAACCTTGAAGGATGTTGTGGCCATTAGATTAGACTTTCTTTATCTCCCTGCAACAGCTAAGGTGTTGGACAGTTGGGACACTCTTAGAACCTATGGGGTGAAAAAACTCAGAAAAAAAAAAAAATATTTCAGATTGGTATTCAAATAAACATAGTGGTGGACCATAAACCTTTTACCTCCAAAAGAGCTAAAAATTTTCAACTAGTGACTCCAAAATCTAAATGAACCTTAAGGGCTCCATGGAAGACCCATTATCATCATAACATCATATAAACTCGATTTAGAGGACTTTAGGATTAATTTTCTTAAAAGATCAATTTGGTTATCTTAAATATTTGTCATATTTGGTTAAAAATTTCTATTTGGTTGGGTAAACACAACATGGTAACAGCTGGGGTTTATATAGGAGCTGCAGCCCAAAGCCTCACGAGATAGTTGATAACCTTGAAATAATCCTTGGAAGTCTCCACTGAGGTTAAATATTCAAATATTTTTTCAGATCACCTTAGAGCTCATTATAAACATGAAAACAACACGACTCTACAAATCCTAAAGTTGACTTGAAATCCATTTAGAACTGGGTCACTTCGAGTTTAGATCGATTAGATTCAAAATCTTCACTTTCATCCCGGATAGAAAAGTGAACATCCGGTAATGAAGAAAACTACCACCATATTTACATTTCCTTCACAATTTTGTTTTCTCTCATCCAGAATCAGCTCAACGTCTATTACTTTGTTCCATCCACTTAACTGCCATACTGTTGTCCCAAACACTCCACTTCGCCCGCTTTCCCTCTTGTTAATCCACCTTTTTACAACACGTCCACCCCCCACCACCTATCATGGCAACATGGTATGTCATATTCCTTCCTTTACCCGCAAGTCAATCTTCCGGGACGATCAGTCCAAAGATACCATTGTGATGCCGATGTGCTACTACTGCTTGTGTGGATGAATGAATGACTACTTTGACGGAGAAATGAGATTGAAGATGAAAATTTCAAACTTAGATTGTTGCTCGAGTTTAGGGGAAAGTAAGAAAATGGTTCAAAGGATTAACCCCTCACAATTATTAATGATCTACAAGCCTTCCATAAGTTATTCTTAAACAAATAGGAAACAGGTAAAAACCCTCTCCAAATACTTTACGGTCTAAAAATCTCCAGAAACATTGAAATGCCGAATTATTGCACTAGGTTTAACAATGTTTATAATGCCCTTCACAACAAAAAAACGTCCACAAGGCTCAGATTTAAACAAGTTTCACCGAAGGATTACGATCACAGGATAGCCTATCTGACTCACAGAGAAGAGATCCTACGATATGAAGAATATGAAAAAAAGGAGCTCTTGTTGTGGGTCAATTTAATGGAGAAAAGAGCAAGAATGAGGAATGAAAGAAAATGTCCTTCAGAATGAATCCACACACCTTCCACATCTATCTCAAGATGGAAAGAGAATGATGGAGAGATGATGAAAAAGATGAGCATACTTGAGAGAGCACAAGCTAATTAAAACAGCTTGTTCCTCAAAATACAAACCAAAACCAAAATCAGAATTTAGGAGAAACTAGCCTCAAAACGAGACAAGGGAGGATGATCGATAGATCACTATCCTTTTATCAAAACTATATGGTAGGTTCGAAGAACAGTGAACAACAGAGGAAGATGACATCAACATCTTTGAGAGTGAACAATGATGATTTTGAAGTTCATTACAATAGAAAACAAGGTCTATAAACACCACAACGGTGATAAAGAGCGAGAAGATGATTTTTATTGTCGGTAAGAAAATATCATCATAGAAACCACAACGAAAATATGACCTTGGGAGTAAAATCAATCAAGCTTCAGCTAAAACCTACGAAAAATACGCACAAAGTAGCACTGTAAATAAACCAAATTGCCAAAACGAGAAAGACAAAACAATGGTTGAAGTGCAGTAAAAACAAGAAAAAGGCACTCAATCTTGAAAAATAGAGTGCGGACCTCGGTAGCAGTAGCACCTCAGCTAGTGCTCCTATTAAAACAATTCGGCAAATGTAAATAGAGAAATCAACAAACGGAAATATTTGCCCTAATAGAGTAGTGATTAATAAGGGTAAAACAGACACTTGAAGGTCGTTGCTAGTTTCGAGCGAGAAATTGCCGATCAAAATCTCATTTCCTCTTCTTTTGAATTAGGCACACCCAGATGTATATAGATCTTAAATTTTGAAGGTTTTAAACATAGAAGAAAATAATGACCTTTATCGATCTTAATGATAACCGAGCTCATATTCGGTCCTAGGATTGAGAGTAGATATCGAAAGGACTTCAGTTCCTCCTTTTTATGTTAGTTTAAATGTTCAAGACAAAAAATTTTTATTAGCACGCAGCTCAAAGAGGTCTCTCACAATTTAGCTGCCAAAGGCTGTGATGGGGAGCTGACCTTGAAATCACTAGACCTTACAAAGATCTTTGTCATGACTCGAGCGAGGTGAAATGTTTGGGTTTAATCAAAGACCTATGTATGTAAACTTCGGCATGAATTCTAGCCAAATGTTTGGTATTGGATATTGTTGTGGCTGATGTACTAAAATATGGCATGCTATTATCAAGATCTTGGGGAGCTAAGTTACAAGGAACAATGCGGATGGACATGTTATGTCATTGTGTCATTTTAATAATCAAACAGAGAACTTTGCAAAATTCCCACACCTGCAATACATGAATTTACTGGCAAGAGAATACCAAAAATCTCCCCTTTGTTCTGTACGTCTGGTATGATCATTTATCACTTTTCATTGATGAAACATTCCTTTGAACAAAGTGACTTTGAATTAATGAGATGAGAGGAAGGAAGGAAACACAAGTATCGAAAAAGTTTGCTAAACAGAAAATTCTGACAGCAAAACCATGGGTCTAGAGCTACAGATACGATGTCCTTTGCTTTTAAACCTTGAGAGTCGAAAGCGGTCCTCTGGCAACAAAAACTTTGAGGTCGAAAAATTCAATGGTACTGGTCTTGGGGAACTGAGAAATACAAAAACACGCCTAGTCGAAGAGGATAGTAATAGCGTGCAAACAGTAGTCCTCTTTGGGTATACTTCAGTGGGTCTTGTACTAAGAGAGTGATGCAAGTGTAGAGGTGCTTTTAGCTTGTGACACAATGAACAATCATCTTTGAAGATTCTCTAGAATGACTTTTGTTACATATGTACTTACTTGGCAATTATGAAGCCCTTATTTTAGGCTACATATATTAGAAGAAATTAATGCTTGGAAAATACAGGGTTAGTAGCGTTCGAACTAATAGTTAGAGCAGTAAATGTTGAAATGTCTGCATAAAACATCCCGAATCGAGCTATTGAAGCCAGTGTCATGGATTTAGTGAAAACATTCGAAGAGATTTAAACTAATTTTTGTCTGATAAACGAAAATATTCAAACTAACAGTTTGGATTTTGTTGCTAGAAGCATTACTGTCATATGAAGGCAAACAATACATCAGGTCAAATTTGAACCAACGGTCCCACAGGCATAGAAATATTGGCAAGTGTTTGGTGGAACAAATAAATAGAACTTCTTTAGTCAGTAGATTTGAACTACCAAGTTGATTCATGTAAAATATTTGTCTGAGTAAACCTACTTGATAAAGAAGAAGAGTCTCTGAGATGGTACAGAGTATAAACTTTGTTTTCTAAAAACAAAAACTGTGATCGTTAGAGAGTTAGAAAAGAAGACTTGGCTTCTGTTTGATCTGACAATCAAAAAGTTTGCCAAAGGGATAGTCCTTTAAAATGACATTTGATTTCAACGATATGACAGCTTCAAAATAGAACTGTTGAATCTCAGGGGGATTGAAGAGTGTAATATAGGCGGGGGAACTAGGCTTGAAGATGATCAAACATCTGAACCTTACCGGCTCACATTAAGCTAAAATACATAGAGAAATTTGTTTAAAGAAATTATAAGATGTTTTAAATATGGAGATTATGCTATGGAATCTGAAATCCCTATGACATTAAAATAATTCAACATAAGACCCTCTCAAGAAAAGGCAAAATCATTAGAAAAAAAGTACATGAAATAAATAACATTAGATGTGTGGTTGAGAAAATAAAGAAAATGTATGAAGGCTGACATGTGTCCTATTAGATGTTAATTGGGTGTCTAATCTAAGTGTCGATTCACGGAAGAAAACATGAGATATTAGGCTTTGTATTGATTTAGAGACTTAAACAAAGCCTCATTGAAAGACAACTATACCCTTTACACAAGATGGATCATATTTTACAAGGGTAGTTGGTTCTAAAATAATTTCTTTATAGATAGCTATAAGGATACATTAGATTTTAGTACATTGATACAGTCGATTAAGAACAACTTTTACTACATAGAATTTGCCTCGTATGTGAAAATTCCACTTTGGACTGACAGAATACGCATTGCTACTTTTAGAACCCATGGACATTGCATTCTGGGAAGAATTCAGCTGTGTGTTATTTGTGATGATGTCACTGTTTTCCAAGACATATGAATAGCACTTTATTGCTTGAAAAAGTATTTAGAAATGTAGAAAGGGATTAGGATATCTTTAAATCCAAAAGCATTGTTTGGTCTCCAAGAAGGTAAAATTCTTGAGCACATCATGTCGAGAAGAAGATAAAATGAGCCCAAAAGTTGGACTATATTGCAAATCACTCATCCTAGAAACATCAGGAACTTCAATACATCATTGGAAAGATTAATTCTTGAGAAGGTTCATGTAACCAGTGAGCTCTTGAAAACATTACAAACATGAAAAGAACAAGTTACAGTGGTGTGAAAGCAAAGTCCTGAGCACAGTCGAAACAACGTGTGAACACGTTCTAATAAGTCTGGGTTACTTAAAATATTTTCCCATTTTTCATTTGCATCGGAACATACAACGATTGTTGTCCTATTACGAGAAAAATCCACTGGGGGACTCAGGTCCAGTGGTGCATTCTTTAATGAAAATGTTGGGATGTCTCAGTATATGCAGGCAAAGCCTTGCCCTTAATTAAAACTGAACTAGGATTTACATTCTGTCATAATTTGCCTCTGAAAATTGGTTATTGAAGACATTCATTTCTTCAGGCAGTTGTTAAGAAAGTGATGGATATTTGGTCTTGAATGGTTTAGAAATCAGCCCTGAAATCATTAAAGAGCAAGGAATAGCTAAATTAATGACAGAATCAATTTTTTGAGTTAATAAATATTCAATATGATAAATGCTTTAGTTCTAGAACAAGAGGGCTAATAAGCTCATGCAACAGAATAATTTCAATTCCTCTTGGTATGCTTATATTTATGTTTTCCTAAGTAGGTCCTCCTAGTTTGTCTGAAAAACAAAGGCAAGGTTTTTAAAGTTAAAAAGTACATAAACATGCATTGTCAGATAAATGTCTTTCAGGAAAAATATAATTAGGTTATTCTTAAATGTTTGTGAGGAATAATGCGGAGAAGAGGTTAAGGGCATGAGCTGGTGAAGTAGAATATTAGACCTTATCTCACACAACAAAAATATGACAAAAAAAAGTCTGTGGGGCACGGTTGCTATTGGCCCTCTTTTAAGTGTATACAAGATGATAGTGCTGTCATAAATACCCAAGTTACACAATAAAAGAAAAGTTAACTTCATACATTTGCATACAATCAGTGAGCTCCTTTTCAGGTGGGTTTAAATTCATAGGGAAAGTCATCCACCCTCATCTTGGCTTTTAGATGGATACTCCTTTAAACAAACCTGCTTTAAATGGACAAACCATCCCTTCTAGGCAAAATGACTCTTGTCATCTTAAATTCATTGAGACTAATATCTCAGGTTGGTTGTCTCTCAGAATTATTAGTGATAATGTAGCGCATTTGAATTAGAAAGATAGTTGAATTATTGTGCAATATCAGATAACATGAGCCTTCATATTACCTAAGGTAATAGGTGTGAATGTAAACTGAATTTTGTTGGGCAGAATCAAAAGTTGCTAGAAAACAAAATTCAACACACAAAAAGCTAATTTGCATACACTATGGTCATGATTAACACTTAAGAAATGTTAGAATGCACACCTGTCTAAGCACGTGTATACAGATACGATTTTTGTTGACCTTGGTGTGGAACATCGAGTTGATTCAAGAGAGGTAAATTAAAGAAACGATAACATGATCGAAGGATTAATCGGACTATATACCAACAACTAAGAAGAAGTCTGCAGCCAGAGCGCCCAAAAACAGAAACATGTGAAAGCTTGCACAGCGAGGAAGGACAAAAAGCAAATCAGGCCCCACAACCAAGCAAGCAAGGTGGGACTTAAGGAGAAAGACAAGGGCAAGCATGGAAATTTGACAACACACTGACAGCACCTTATGATTCATTCTGTTTAGTAACAATGCTATTATTTAGAAATTGGATGGGTGGGCCCCATTTGAAATTACATCAATGGCGAGATGCTGTTATTTCTCTTGATCTGTCATGTTTGCATTCAAGAAAGTTAGAAAATGAAAAAAATACAAAAACAAGACAAAGAAAAAGAGCGGTTAAAAGCAAAGAAAGGTACAAACCCATACAAAAAAGAAAGACAAAGTACGAAAGGTGTATAAACTCAAATTACACTCCTAAAAGCTTTGCTCCTAGTTGGTCATACAACCTAATAATGACTAATTAGTTTAAATTCTTTGATAGGTTAGTGAAATTAGATTTTTAAACAGGTTTAATCTTGGCTTATCGAGTTGGGTAGATTAGGATAGTTAAATAAGGTTCAAAAGCAATCAAAATCTGGTTCATAATTAAAAAAGAAAGATCTAATCTTGTTTAAATCATAGTCGAATGAAAATGTTGGTTTTTATATACTCGACTCAAACCCCGGAAGGCAGAGGCAGAGAATAGCTGCAGAAGAAAGAGGATGTTCTGAGACTTTAGGATCTTGACCTTCACCATTTTGATTTAATTTTACGCAAATAATAATCTATATGCAGAAACATTTTTACTTTCTGGATCTTTCAACAAGTTAGGCCATTCCAATCACGGCTTATATGTTTTTAATTTCTTGTTTTAATGATTAGAGAATAAAAAATACGGCTGAGCAGGTCTAATCCTAACAGAGATAGTAGTTAGGTAAGAAAGCTTGTAGACTCAAATGTTTAATACAGTTCATGGAGGGTAAAAGTAGACATAGATTGGTTTTTTCTTAAAAGAATAAATATTTGTAAAAAAAAGAAGTTTTGTTAAAATGCACTCTTAAAGAAGAAAAAATGTTCAGTCAGTGGGATTAGGTAGGTAGAAAGCTTGTTTGATAGGGTTCCATTGTTTTTCGTGGCTGCTAACATTGTCGAACGGAAAGATCACTGATGAATAAATTTGTTTTGACCCAATGGATGAGGCCTTCAGTGTTGGAGAATACAAAATCTAGAAGTTGTGGCACCTTCAGTGCCATCTCCATGTGGAACCCTTGTTAGCCACCCTATAAATATGTCATATCAGGCAGCTAAATCATTTTTTAGAAAACCTTCAAAACAATTTTATTGTAGATTATTCAGTTCTTGAAGTCTTATGAAGAATAACTTATCCTTGAGTTAATCTTTGTAAACTCTCAATTCCCAAAAGTATTTTCCTGAAGAAAATGCTAAAGCTTGTTTTCCTTTCATTTTACCCTTTTTTCACTCCTAATTAACCTCCATTTTATCACCCTCTTTGTGAATTCTCTTTTCCTCATTTCTTCTTCCCTACATAAAAACCCCTTTGATAAGGTTTAAAACTCGTTTTCTGCCCGGAAGCTTTCGAAACCATCACGGGAATCCTTGAAAATCATAAAAAACAATATTTTAACTAGACTGTTGTCAATTAAAGCCCTCGGCACTTCCTATGACTTGGCCACTGGAGACCAAGCGATCGAGTCCCTGGTGCTTATCGCAATCGGGCGTTCCGGTGAAACACATTCTTTTGTTGTTGAATCTTCGATTAAGTTATTCTTGTAAACCCAGATCCTTTGCTTCCTTTGTAAAACCAAGAGCGCCCGCGATCGGGCAAACACCATATAAACCCCCTCCCCAAAACAAATTTCCCCGCCTGTATTTATAAAAATCCAATTTTCTTGTGTTTCAAAGGATCTCGACGATTTATTGGTTGGGCGGAAGTCGACGAATTGATTTAAACCAATCGAACGATCATCGGGATCTCGCATCGGAAGAGATTTCATTGGTGCATTTGAATATTTATTGATCTCATCGGTGTGGCAACCTCCAGGTAGCCACGACCCAGCACGGTGTTCCTGGGTACAGATCCGCTTGACCCACATCGCTCTTCGTATGGCTTCATCCCGCTTCGCCTTTGGACCTCCGATTCATTACTTTCGTAAGTACAGTTCTGGTTAGCGTGCTTGTTCAATTGCATTAGCTCTTGTTCCATTGCCCATGGTGGTCTTGGTTGCCTCCCTTGCCATCCATACACTAGGTCTGATGGTCCGGATCAAACCTTGCACCCTTTGTTAATTTCATGGCCACTTTATAAAGTTTTTTGAAGATATCACCGAATTGATCTCTGTGAGATCAACGACCTCATTAACTCGTTCATACTTTGACCCTGCTTCTCATGTTTATTCCATTAACCCGGTTAATCGGGACGGTCCTTCTTTCATCCAATGGACACAGAATAAACCCGATAGGCCCAAATCCTTTGGTCTCCTTCCGAATCGATTCTACCCCGCCTTCCATTCCCCGTCCCGACGGTCCGAGTTAAAACCGCACGCCGGAGACTTGCCCCACCTCTTTCCATCCTTGCATCCCTATTGCCATTGCGCTCCCCCTACCGATCGTACGATCTAAGACCCCACATCTAATAGCCAGCATGCCGATTTTGCATGATTTCTAGCCCAAAAGATAATGTTTCAAAATTCGTGATGAGGGCCGGGTTTTAAGGCCACATCGGCCCGATCGCATATCGCGTTCGAGAAAATCGCTTCTTTCCTCCCATTTATCCGGCGGCCAGCGTTTCTGGTAGAAATGCCCTTCATTCATTTCATTTTCTCATATGTGATCTCCGCCAAGTGATCTCGAAGATCTAACGACTCACATTCAATCTCGCTATTAGTTCATCGCCCTCGCCCATCCTCCAAGGGACTTCATCGATCAACCTCCACCATTGATCTCCGCGGACTAATCCAATCAACGACCCGAGAATCGTTAAGGCGAAATTTCATTTTAACCCTTTGTTAACTCACGTAAAAGGTTTTCACCTTTCCCTTTTCATTTCTCATTTCTCTACGATGTAGCCCCATCTACGTTATTTTTCCCACGGTCGATCTTGACCGTTGATCAACTGTCATCAACGGCCCCGGACTTAATCTCTTGCACTATTTGTCACTTCTTCCTTTTGAACCTCGCGAAAATCCTCGTCGTTGGATGGCATCCAACGACTACGATCTAACTTGAAAGCCTTTGAAGCGATGCAGAACCCTTCCCATAGGATTTTTCTAATTTTCTTTGATTGTACGGAAGTTTTAACATTTTCAAATGTTTTCAAATGAAGTTGAAGAGCCGGGGATGACGTCCCCCGAGACTTTATTCATCGAAGATATCTTTCCTACAAGGTTTCAACACCATGCTTCCTTGATCTCATGGCTTAACGTGCCATTTTAAAACCCTGCTTTGCGTATCAGCAGACACATCAAAACTAAATCAATCAAAGAGTATCAATGTTAGGGATTTAAAATCACAGTGGGGAATGAAAAATTGAATATTGTTATGCAGGTTTTGAAGTTACGGCCTAAATACGACTATCTAAAGCCTAATACACTCAATTAAACGCAATTTTGAAGAACAAAAGATAAGTTTAAGGCTGTTAAACCCTGTACATGAAGAAAGTCTAACGAATCAAATTAACGGTGTTTAAAGAAAAGCAATAGTATCTATCGATCAAGGAAAGCCTCACTTTGTACATTAGGCTGGTTAGATACTCTACGACTACAAAAACCACTTGTGGCCTCAAAGCATTCCAAAAAAGAGGGCATAGTTATGACGAAATGAAGATATTTGCTGAAATCACAATTTTGAACGATTGTTGAAACGGAAGGAAATTATTACCACTATCGACGAAGGTTATTACAAAGACAAGGAAAGCCTTAAGGTCAATAAATCTCCCAGAAAACAATACTTAATGTAAACCAATTAATACGGAGGAAATATGGAGGAACTGTCGCTGAGCCCCTCGAAGGCAGAAACATTAACGTGTGTTGATTGAGCCTATAGATCTTTTGTCCCATTCCACCTCTATACATCACCTTTATAAATACGACAGTATGATTCTTTGCGTCGTAAAAAGATGCTTTAGCTACGCATAACAAATAGCCTAACATAGGTTATGGGCACAAAATATATTTAGTCTGTTTGCTAAATTTAGATCTAAGCACAAAAGACATTAAGCAGAGATAAGAATGTAATGTGGCTCCATGCCGTATTAGACAAGACAAGAACAAAGTGTTTAAAAGAATGATTTGTATTATATTAAAGAATGGGGCACACAGAGAGAAAACAAGAAAGGTGTTTTCCCGGTTCTCTCGATGGGATGGATTTAAGTACAAATAATTTGAATCTAGCATTCCTCTCTCTTATTGGTATAAGAAAAACAAACATAGAACTCAATAGGAGTTCACGAAGAAAAATAAATAGTAGGCAAGAGTAGATCACGGAGTGATACAGTGCAATAGAAAAGGTGACTAATGAATGGGGAAAACCCTTCTATTTATAACAAAATATTGGGGTGTTCTGGAACTAAATTGCATGAATAAAATATTATTAATCAAATTCTGAATCACCCTTTAGGAATGGCTATTATGTTGTTGGAGGGGAAAAGGTCTGCTGACTTGGTCAATTCCTTTATTTATAAACAATAAATAAATAAATGATTTATTTATTAACGAGGACTATGATAGAATATAATTAAATAAATAATGATTTGTTTAATTATTTAAAAATGATTTAATTCAATTTAACTGGGAATATTAACAATAATGATTTGATAACTTATTCTAAGAAATATAAATAAATAATGATTTATTTTAATTAATTTCCTTGTTTTAGGTTAAATATGACTAGGAAATATAGATAAATGTTATTTTATATGGTGAAGAAATTTTTACTTAGGGTAAAATTGGTCTTATAGTGTACTTGGGTTCATCTAATGATAATGAGTTAGATGACCAAAAATAGTATGTGATTTCCCCCAACGTACGAGGTGTTAGGAGCAAGTCGTGTAGTAAAGTATGTTGTAAGAACTCAATCACTGGGCATGAAGGGGGAAGTGAGAGAGGAATGTAAGGTAGTCTAATGTGCTAAAGGACTAAAACCAGAAGGCAGGCCTGAATGCAACAATGCTCTGGTGATAGTAGTACCCGGTCGCGAAGGCGGCGAGGGAAGCATGCCACTATGCCCGCCGTACAATATTAAAAGAATAAGGCGCGAAAAAAACCATGGAACGTAAGGATGATATGTGATGGCCTAAACATAGGCAGGATAAATAAAATGATGAATCCCACATACATTCGATGCTGGGAATAACAATCGGAACTTATGCAGAAACACGTACATGGAATGCAAATATGCTGATACCACCTACACGGGGAAAGGTTCACAATCTAAGCAAATATATACAGAATTGAAAGAGCGCGCAGCGAATTGTTGATATCATCAATGAGAGCGCATCAAGGGCGGAAATAAAAAAATCTTGTCCCAGGGATGTGGGGAGGCTACCTGCAGACACCCCTCGCCAGGGGGGCAGGATGTCTCCCATGCCCGAGAGGTCTGTGGGCGCTGCGTAACGGAACATCGGGTGTGTGAATCACGATCATGCGAGAAGAGCTACGAACCAAGGTCTGCTGCCCCTGAACTGTGCAGGTAAATGGTGATGTCGGCAGAAGTAGGTTCGCCATAGGTGGGTAATAGGGGCCCCAACTAAGACACGAGGAAAAAGAGTAGAGTGACGAGCAGGAGAACACTATTGATGACACAATGGAATGAGGGATATGGAGGAGTGGTTGGACAACTTCTACACTGATTAGACGTAAAGGGCATGAAAAGCTTAGCAGCAGTGACACAATATCGGGGGAGGAATAGGGGACAAGGTGCGAGAAAGGGTCACAATGTACGGCGGAGAGAACGGAGAAGCAAGACGAGGAGGGAGGACTATAGCGGGGTACAAAGGGGCTAAAATAGCTCCATGAATGTGATGATGACTAGGGCGGGATGCTCTAAGCTGGGGCGACTCGATGGTGTTGCGTCAACAAGGGTCCGGTGGGGAACCATAAAAGCATGAGTACAATATCGGCGCTCATGATGAAAATCAACACGGACGAAGACGAGTAAGAAGGAAAAGTGGTACCACAGTACAAGTGTCGTAAGTGAAGGAGACAGATTTTGAGAAGAGGTGAATAGATCCTTCATGGGACAAAATATGTCTTGGTGAAGTGGCTCAGAAACATGGCCAAGCAAATACCCATTTTAGTGCTCGATGAGAGCTTTCCCAGCAGTGCGGACGGTTTGTCGAACGGGGCTGTGGTTTGGTTGCGGCGGGCGAAAGAAAAACGGGGGTTTTCTTCTAATAAGACGTTTTTCCCTCCACAGTCATTCATTTGCTTGTGTGGCTATGGTGAATGTGGAGAGGAGAAAACTAAATCCTTGCGGTGATTGTAGCGGAAAAAACGAGCCATTGATTGTGATCCGTTAGTTGCGGAGGTAAGAGGCTTTAATCTTAGCTTTGTTTTTGATGGATTCAGAATGAAAGTTAGGGCTTTAATTTTGAGGCTACCCTACTTGTCTTCATTACGGTCGGGTCGCACTTTTTGAGAGAAAAAGATACGACACAGAATGTGATTTTAACTTTAAAAAGTGCGACACAGCCCAAGTTTTGCCCAAAAGTGCGACACATTGAATGTGATTTTAGTCTTGTCATGTCTTGAGATATTGTTTTGGTGTAAGTTAATGCCTTTTTGTTGATACGAAGGTGACAAAAATAGTGTTTTAATATCAAACATATGGTAGATATACGGATCAAGTGGAGAAAACTTGGGTACATTATGGGCAGAAATCCAGGCGGATCGAGGTGTCCATCGTACGCGGCTAGGTATGGGGTTACGAAAATTTTTGAAGGCTTGGGTCAGTGAGGGTTGAAGCCCTTGTTGGCCCGGATTATCGTTCTTGGAATCTAGATCATAGGCGTTTGTGGTGCGAGGGCATGGGATAGAGGCTGACGGTCTGATTTGTGTTCATAGTGATGCTCACCATTGAGAGGGTAGAAAATACCCGGCCGGTGTTACCACGGGCGTAACATTGTCGTTGTTTGTGAGTGGCATGGTAGAACGGTGTCACGCCGATAAAAGGACGGATATCATTGATCGAAGAGGTTGGAGAACACGCGTTAGCCGCAACGGTGTTGCGGATCTTGAGTAACCCAGTGATTCCATCACATCTTCAGAGCGAGATGATGATTGTGGAGGAAGTGTCTTTGAGTGGAGCCTACTATGGTTGAGCCCGAGATGATGTTGGTGTACGATGGCTGGTAATTGTCGCTATGCAAACGACAGGTGAATCATGATTGTGCCTATGGAGTGACTTTGTGTTCTTTCTTCTTTGAGAAAGATCCCGACCTTGCGACCTCATATACGATTTACACCGATCGAGGGTACGAAGGGAAACCTCGGATGCGTCGGTGGGGATGATTCTTGTGTAGAGGAGGGAGAGCGATCGGACCCTGGATGCATTTGGGCTTGATTCTTCGCCCGTTGGGGACAGATGCCTGTATATAGAAAACTATTCTATAGTGGGATGGGTGTTAGGGAGTGAAAGGACTTACTTCACTTTAGTCGAGTCATAGGGCTTGGAGTGGTAAGTGACAAAGAAACTAATCTGTTATGTGTTCATTTTACAGGTTTTGGCCTTAAAACATCGCCAAAAATTTTCAATAAATTATTATGTTTTGGATTAGAGATATGTAGCTTGGGTGAAGCAATGGGATATATGGGGGCGACCGGGCGGCTGAGGCTACGGTGCGAGTGGATCAAGGATGAACGGACGAGGATGGCCTCACAGTGGAGGAACATCGTTGTAGATGTCGAGGGGAGTGCTTGGTGGTGTGTCGGACGTGGTTGGCGATTTAGATAGTAGGTGTGAGTTATATTAGGCTACCCTGGAGTACTTGGGTATCATGCGACGCATGGTGGCAGAATGGTGTGCGTGATCTCACAGTGCCGGGGGTGAACAGGCAAAACTGAGATCCTCGATGAGTTAGTGTAGGGCAGATGGTGCCCCCCGATTGTTTTGTGGGGGCAAGTGGTGCCCCCATTTTATAATTTGCTTTGTGCCATGCTGTAAATAGAATATTCCTGCGATACAAATAGTTTGTTTGGGCCTTACATTTATAGGTAAACCTTTCGGGAGCGCGTGGCGGCCTCTTGGCTAGCCATGTGTACGTAACCCAATTAGTCCTACCAACATGATAAGAATTTCTTAAAATCACAGCATAACTAATAAATACGAAATGACATATGATATACGATGGGCTAACTAGTGGAATATTCTGAACTCCTTTGTTTTGTTGACTGAACTACCCGGTGATCATCCTGTGAATTTTGCACAAATTTTTAGGCTGGCAGAAAATGGACGAAGGCGGACTCTAAATTCCTCTAAGGTCAAATAGCAATGTATGTTGAATAAACTATTTTATATCGAAGGAATAGTTTTGCTTTTTGTATTCTTTTCATTCGACTAACTGAGCAGATATTCCGAGAATATTCTAGGAATATTGTTTTGTTGACTAAGACTGGGTAGTCATCTTCAGATTTTGCTAGGTTTTAAGCCTTGAAGAAAATGGACATGGAGCTCTAAATTTCTCCTTAAATTGGATTTTAAATGAAATAAGTGGAATTGAAGACGGTGGTTCTTGGTAATTTGATTAAGGCAGTTAAAAATTTCATTTTTAACGTTTTACTGATGGATTTAAGATTAGATAAATTTAACAAAACAACATGAGTTCATTAGAAAGAGAACTACACAATCATTTCCCTTGCTAGGTAACAGAACTAATCAACATGTTTTCAAATAAAAAGGGTAACATATCTTTGCAAAATTGAATGGTGAATATCTTCTCAAAATTAAAACTCCTTTCACATGAATGATTTTCAACAATGCAAGAAATAAAGGAAATTTATGAATACAATTTTTTGATTGATATCTTGAGATTTAATGAGAGCTAAGGGGAGCCAATCACTTGCAACAAAAATTCAAGTGCAATTATTATTTGTGATGAGTGGTGCATTATAACATTTTGAGAAAAAGATAGATCTAAATACTGATGTTAAAATTTCACTAGGATATAAAATATGAATGATTGAAAGTCATGATCATTTCAATCAATACTTCAAAGAATATAAGTTGAAGTTAAAAAATAGTTTTAATATTTTCAATATGTAATTTTGCGAAATGAATTAATATCGTGACAATATGTTCTCAAAAAACCATCATCCTCATCGAAGTAACAGGTTTAGGTTAAATATATTTTCCCGGTAAATAATTTTAAATGGCTGGAGTCCTTACCTTAATTTATTTTCTGTTAAAATAATATTCCTTCATTAACTAAGCTAGTGAAAAAAGGTAGCGCAATACATACTTGTAAAATGCATTACCACTTTTAATAATGCCTTTGAATTAGATGTAACAAAATACATGCCAACTAAATCAAATATCATTCAATGGTCATATTTTTATGGTTTAAGTTTGAATGAAACATAAACTACACACAAAAAAAACATATTATTAATGTGGATAAATAAATAAAGTCATACACTTTTTTTTTGAAAAATTGAATGTAGTTTCTGTCTTTGACTTTGCACCACAAATTAGCATAGTAAAAGACAAAAATTAAAATAGTAAAAAATGTAAATATTGTCCTCATCTTGAAAGCCCAAAACTAATATATCACTTGGTGGAATCCCTTCAGCTCACAGTATAGTGTGATTGGTAAAGCATTTTCTGACCAAGATACCACATGTAGATAAACCATTAGTACATAAACATACACAGTCTCTGGGAGTAAGTTGGATACATACTTTAGCCCACATTAAGCAAATAAATAAATAAAATAAAATAAGGAAATAAAACCTACACAACTAATATTCCAAAGTACCCTTACGATCTATGGATAGAAAAAACATGGATCCTAAAATTAAAGCTAACAAATGAATGTCTCAAAATGTGAGAAGAGGTTTGGAACTTGTTTTTGTTTGTCTAAATAAGAATCCATGCAATCTTCGAAACCAAAGTAGTGAAAGCTGAAATAAGCAGATGTACAGAAGATAAATGGAAAACAAAAAAAAAATTGGATACTATAGAGAATGAGAATATTCTGTCAAATCAAATCACTCAATAAGATTTATAGATATGGAATGAAAAAATATATTTAAAATTTGTTCAAAATAATAAATAAACCAAATAGCTAAAAATTCAATAGGGTGGAAACGTATACTTTGAAGTACCATGTAAAGAGAATCAAATACTCATGAATCCTAACTACAATTTCATATGTTGTCAAAGCCTGTAATAATATAAGAGTCTCAATATGGAGTTAAGATAACCTAAGTCATTACAGATTTGATGAATAAAATTGATTAAATTAAAAGTTATAAATTTTATTCTGGTGAATTTATTCGATGAGATTTACAAATCTCCAAGTTAGTTCACGAACATGGATAATTTCTAAAATTTGTCTATCGTGCAATGGTGGCTAAAAAGTTCATTAACGAAATCGGGAAATTCAAGAGATCCAAAATACAAAAATTTAAAAACAATAAAAGGCTATGGGCGTATTATTTAAAAAAATATATAGGTTTCTATAACGAAATTTTCTTGAGTATCAAGATGGTAATGAAATTATTATAAGTTAAGTTAGCTTGGAGGATCTTTAAGTTTATTTATGATTCATCCTGTGTCTCTTACAATTATATGAATGTGGGGATACAATTTGACCAACTATTTTATGCTAGGTGATTACTCTTATCATTCTGAGGTTGTTGATATGGCTGTTTTGGTTTGTATATATGAAAACTAGGTGCAGCAACACTATCATCTAGAATAAGTTTAGTGGCCTTGTCATTGACCTGTTTATCATTCAGCAGAATGTTCTTCCAACACCTCACTGGTGTTTGATATTAAAAGACACCTTTTGAGTCTCAACAAACAGATATGATAATGAGGTAACGAGATCATATAAAAATAGTTTCTATTGATGTATGCAATATGGGGTTGCATATAAATATCAATGCTACGTATTGTTCTTCGGTCTCCTCGATGCAATATGTATAATCAGGACTGCATATGGTGGTGTATTTTTAAAAAGCTGAACAAACAAAAAAACCATTTTCAACATCATTGAGTGATCTTAAAACAAAAATAACATTCTCACTTCTAAGTATTGGAAAGCCTTATTAAAACTCAAGGAGTGTTTCTACTCTGCAAGTTAAGACAGCCTCATCTTCTCAATCTAATTGTTTGTGAGAATCATAATCACTTTTAGAGTTCGATATTAACAAGCAATCTATTTTTCTTTGTTAAGAAGGCCTAACATTATGAAATAAATTCCTTTGAGAGTTTTAAACCATAACTCATTTAATTATTTATATCCTCAAATTTTGAAATTTTTTTTAACTCTTCCAAAATTGATTTTTGAGTTAGAAAAGACTCAAATTTCTTCTTCAAATCATTATAGAGTGTGTTTAAAATCATTTTGCAAGATTCTAGAAATAATTTCCCATGTTTGACTCTGAATTGTTAATAATCTAGAGTTTTATTATTAAAGAGTGCTTTGGAAGTCATTCTTAAGTGAATCATTTTAACATGGGAGCAGGGAGCAATGGATAGATGAATAACCTTGTTGCAAAGTTTCTTGGTTTTCCTTCTTCTCACAAATTCCTGCCAATATTTTACCCATTATGATAACTTGTTCAAAACACCATAGGTTGAGCAAGGAAAGCTACAATTGTTTCCTAGCTAGGTAGCCTAATAATCAACATGTTTTCAAATAAAAAAAGGTGTCATCTTTTCACAAACATAGATAAGACTAATAACTTCTCTAGAAATTTTTATCCTTTCACATGAATGAAATTAACAATACCCAACACTACATTGTGGCCACAGTTGTCGAGGGATGTCTTGGGGATCTGGTGAAAGGTTAGGGGCTGATGGTAGCAAAAGTTTCAAAATGGACTCGCCAACTTCCCAACAATGATGGTGCATTCTAACATTTGAGGAAGAAAAATGTAGATTTAATTACCTAAGTCATTCACAATTTTCACCCAGGATACAAAAGTGTGACTCATTGAAGAATGAAGATCATATATAAAATAAATACTTCGAGAATATAAGTCAATTTAAAAAATGTGTTTTAATATTTTAATATGTTTAAATGACATGATACCGGTGGTACATTCTCAAGAAACATCATCACTCAGCAAAGTAATCACTTGCTTATTTGACAAATATATTTTCCCTAAATAAATAATATTTAAATAGCTGAAGTATATAGATTTTTTTCTCAGCAAAATAATATTCCCTCATTGACTTGGTGAAAAATATGGCCTACCGATACAAATTCATGAATAAGTGTATTCCTTTTTTTAACAATAAAGTAGAAAGTTTATACTTTAATAATCACATACAACAAAAAGCGAGAGCACTACGATTGGGTATAATGTCATCTAAGTGTGTAATTTGTAAACTCTTCATCGAGACCCAATTCTTTTATAAACTTACAAAAAATCACATATCTACTTGTTTGCCTGTATATACCCTACATAACTGATTTAAAAAATACATTTATATTCATCATCAAAACATAAGCAAGAGTGGCTAATTATGGCAAATGCATTTGAGAAATTGATGTCAATTCCGAGTGGTTTTCATTTAAGGACAAAGAGTTATTTTCTTCAATTTTGATTTAAGGTCCTCAAATTGATTTCTCGATTGCATCAATTTCATTCTCGAACTGATATATCCTTGGAGTTCTATTTCAATCTACATCTCACATTTTTTAGACCTCTATTGATGTTAATGAAAGATGCCTTTGAATAACCTCCAACCTCCCTAATTCAACATGTTCTATAGTCACAAAGCACCAATCATGAGTTGAAATTTTGTCTCTTGGAGGGTTTCTCCTCACTGTTTGTTAATAGGCATCCTGCCATTATTACGAACAAGGTGAGTGGCTCCGAAACCCGAACGAGACACTCTGTTGGTGTGTCCCATTGTCGATACACATCTGAATGATGGACAGAAAGAAATCATAACCCACAGGAAAGGATAAACACAAAATTCAACAAAGACATACATAAAGATTGAGTTGATCCCACTCTTCCTCAATTTTCTCACATATCTAATAGTGAGTCGACCCCCTACGGGCCAACTCATACTCACGAGGTGACTTTCTGTATTCCAAACTAGAAAAAAAAACCCTTGAACCCTAAAAAAACGAGACCTTGGCAGGGCTCCTTGGGCCATGTGTAATCTGAATAGAAAAACCCCTCTCTTTTATGAAGATATCCCGACAATTATGCATCCTTATATAAATTTCTAAGGCATGACAGGCCAAGTGTGGGACTATGCACTTGTGCACGGATCTTCATGATCCCTGCAGTGATCCGCCCCCTACCGAAATGACTTTCAACTTGCTTCGTTCATTGTCTCCCCACCCACACAGGCACCCCCCCCCCCCCGGAAAAGTTAAATTTAATTCTTGTTTAAGGGTAGTTACATATTTTCTCCTTGAATATGCATGTTATGGATCTTGATGGTGGCGGAACCCGAGTTCACACTTAAGCACAAGCCAATGTGATGTTTCAACAAGATAGAGACAACATGCTGAGGCCGATGAAAGCAAGAACATCACCTGAGGAAAGCATTGTAGGGGCGAGGAAGGTGCATGAAATGAGAGGATAAAGTGAGTAGGGCGGGGAGGATAGGGAGGAGGGTTAATAGGGTGAAAGCTGGTAGAAGTGCAGGAGGGAAGCGGGGGAGGAATAATGAAGGTGTCAAAACTTATAAACCCCTTTGCTATCCCTAATTTTCATCTTATGATTTAGGAATTTTTAATACAAGATTCAAAATTAACTTTCAAAATTTAGATTTTCATATAAGAAATCGGGGGGATAAGGAAAAGGTCCCTCTATTCTATTCACCTTCTTTGCTTTCTTATTCAAAATTTTGTAGGAAATGTTGGCTTGCCTATCAACTTACTTGTTTTGACCTCTTAGGATGTTGAAAAAAAATTAATTTTCCAAAGTGAAATTATTCCTTCAGGCTCTCATGAGATTTGATTAGATTGATTGTTATGGTTTCCAGTTTAAAATATATATTTTTGTGATGGGAGGGTCCCCCTGGGATGTTCATATCCATGATTCCATTTTTGAGCTAAGGTGAGACCTAGGTAAAATCACATAAGCCTTAGCTTGATTGTTTGTCTTGTTCCCAACCACCGAGGTCATAATATGTTTATTATTCTTAAAGATTAACAAAGTCATCCCCCATTTTACCACCCACATTGCCATTTTGTATTTGTGATCTAGTGAAATTTCTGTGATTGTGCCTTCATCTAATCTATAATTCAATATTCCCCATCTTTTTATGGATTAAAAGTTTGAATGACACACGATATTACTCAAAGAACTCATATTATTAATGTAGATAAAGAAAATAATTTGTTTGCCACTTTTTTTCTGACAAATTGAATGCGGTTTTCTTGCTCTTACAAATTTGTCCTAAATCAACGAGTAAAAAAAATAAAATTACATAATAAAAATATGACCATCCTCCATCTCGGAGAAAAATAGAAACCACAGTATATCACATATATTTTCTGTCCCCTTCAATCCCGCTGGTAACAAACCCCGGTTAGCGGTCATTCTCAAGCTCGGAATTCACTTTTAAGTCGACCTTCAATACTGACATTTCTAGAATGGGTGGATGTATGCATACACATGCAATTTTTTAAATCACAAGTGAGCCTACACTAAGTATTCCAGGTACACTAACCTCTACCTTGGATGTGAAGACAGGTCTAAGGATGTGAAACATAAAAATGGTCATAAAATATATGACTAAGATAATTTCCAGAAAACTTTGTGGTATATCTCAAATAGATCATATGTTGATGACAAAATGAAAGAATAAATAAATAATCAGAAGAAGTAGTAGCAAACAAAATTAGATAAATCTACCTTCACAGAGCAGAAATAAACAGGTATGAAAATCAGATATCAAATTTACATGAATATTAAAATAAAATAAATATAGTTAAGATATTAAAATAATAATCAACAAAAAATTTGAGAATTATAAACTACATGTGATATAACAAGAAAATCAAATACTCTGTTGAATTTTTATAAAATACATAGAAGAAATCCATTATATAAAAATAAAAATTGTTATTGGTACAATATAATCTAATTCACACTGACTTTACAGTGAAAAAAAAATTAATTAATTTAGGTTCATTGGTTATTCATGAGGTAATTTATTTGATGAGATTTGTAAATCTAAAGCTAAACATGGACAAGCCAAACATGAGCATGAGAAAAATTGCAATCATCTAAATGATATTGAAATTAATTTCAAGTTTTATTGTAAAATCTATAAGGAAATTCAAAGAGATACATAATAAAAATTTAAAACAATAAAATACGAAGAAGCTAAAATCTGCTTTTATTTTAAAAAATACCGAGTTGCTTGCGCTGATGAAGATATTTAATATATGATTATTAAACTTCGGTAATGAGGGAGATACTGATAAAATTAATTTATTTTGGAGATGCTAATTGATACATGTTTAATTTACTGTAAAGACGAACTTTTCTACATAATAATATTTTCATTTCCATTTTTAACAATATTTTTCATTTCCATTTGTTTGTCATTTTTTCTTCGTTATTTATTTGTCTATTTTTTGTATTTTATTTTTTTCTGTGGAAAAATGTTAATTTCTATTAATTATAAAATTTTGTAGTGGTGCATGGTACATTTTCCTTGATGTCAACCACTGTCACTCAAAAAGTGAAAATGCGCATGAAACATAAACCAAAGAACTTAAAAATAAAGATATAAAAATAATATGGACTAGCGAAAAAACAAATCTCTTACTTTTCTCCATTTTTTTTCTTTTCTGCTTTTCTTAAATGCCCTCCTTGATTAGGAGTGGTTGTTACTAATTATTTGAGTTCTCTCTTTCATATCATATGTTCTGTGCTGTGGTACCAGACTCCACAGGAATATAAGGACTTTTGAACCACCACTGTCTCTTTTTCATTCAATATTTCTTAGGGGTTGTTTGAGTGTCCTTAGCATAGTTTGCCTTGAGGTTAATCCCCTTAGTACATGCGAAAACATCAATTCTTCTTCATTTGAAGAAATACATCCAATTTAAGGTTGTAGTGATAGGAGGTCCCAAATCACTACTCTTCCTATTCTTACTGAGGTTGTGGTGGGAATTTCATCCCTTTGGATTTATGGTAGGTTTCTTTCCTCTGGGATATTTCTTTTCCAAAGGAAAGAGTTTATGAATGACCATTTGGAGAACGGAGATGACATATAAATGTTGTGTTATCATGATAAAAAACGTAATATGCTTTGATTGTTGTAAAGTCAAAATAGTATGATCGAGTAAGTCCTTTAATAAGGGTCTGCCATTTTATATCCAAGAAAAAGTATAAATTTATTTTTATTTATTTGTGTGTCAATAACAATGTGTCTTCTAACATATTGTTTAGTTCACTTCATGGTACTTTTTAGGATGCCATAAGTGAACGGGTAAATTATACAATCTTACCTAGGCTGGTATTTTGGAGGCTTGTCTTGTATTAACTTGTCAAAATATTGCAGAACCATGGGTTGGTAAACAATCTTCGTTTCCCAGAACCAAGGAGCCTCGTAATACATGATACATAATCTCACATTGATTCAAATTTTACTATCAAAAATCCTTTTAACATAAGTGGATCTCGTTACCATCTAATTGTTAAATATCCCTTGAAAAAGATACGATTTTTTCAGAAACTATGGACCTCAGATGATGCCTGTGATTGATAGGTTATAAAATTAACTGTATTCTTATAGTCCATTTTCCATTATAGGTATATCATTCATATATACTATGTCAGGCCAAAATGCTAAAGGTTTGTTTAGTTTACACTAATTTAAGTATACATGAGGTATATGAATGACGAATCGAATTCGGTTTTTCCTTTGGCTAACTTTGGACTTTGTGGATGTGCGTCCTGACCAGACACGCAACCTCAAGTTCCATGGTGATAGAAATTTTAACCACAACACCACGGTCTTTTAAAATATTTCATTTTGTGATGTCCCTGCATGGTCACGATTTACCTGAATACAGTGAATTCCAATTTTGTAAAAAGTTATCCACATATGTCTATGCACAGATAGAATCCTTTAATTAAAGGTAATAAATGTTCTGTTGAACGTTTGTAAAAAATTAGACTCTGTCCTTTTAGGAGATAAGTTTTCTCATGTCTGGGCTGGTCTAGGAGGGTCTGTCATTTTAATCTCCTCTCCTCTTGAGCAGTGATCATATGCAATGCCATATATAGTGGGGAATATTTTCCATGTAGGTGCCCTTGAGAGTGAAAAAAGTCGATAATAACTTCCCTTCTGTATCATAATTTTCTTTGTTGTTTTGATCCCCCTACTATGCATCCAATACTAGTTTAAGGTGCTTGAGGCCTATGATATTTATAAGATACAAAAAGTGTGTAGCAATTTCTTTGTAAATAGACTAATTTCAAAAACACATACTAACCTTCATGTGGGATTATTTTAACGATTAAAAAATATAAACAAACATAGTGTCTGTGTGGGTGAGCTATGGTGAAAAATAAAGAGAAAAGGTATGCATTGAATAATCAAACCTTTGGGGAATGTTCAAGAATGAAACCAAAATTTTGTTTGCCCATCAAAATGATATTTTTGAAAAACTAAACATAGACCTACTTTAAGTGACATTTGTTATAAAAATTACCAAATATGCCATCTTGGTAGAGGACCCTCAAGCCTTGGTGATGTGATCTTTGTCAATGGAACTAGGTGCGGCCATACAGAGGCAATAGACTCTAAGAGATATTGGATCATGTCATTGTAAACAATAATGGCAGGCACACTATATCAGTCTATATATAAATATATTAGCATGTCGCAGACAAACAAACCTCCACTTGATCACTGGAATCATCAAACATTTTCACATAATTAAGATCAATACTTTTGTCTCCATTGTATTCACCACTCATGTTAGGGGTTATCTTGGTTATACAAAGAAAATTATATTCTCATTTTATTCTTACCATACATACAAAATTACCTTTAAATTTATATATTTATAAGAAATTATAATAGAAAATAATGTTCAAAAAAATATAAAAGTTAAATGTTTGGATTGTTTTGTCTAAACTCCCTCTACATTGACTTACAGCACAGGACATATCTAACCCCTATGGTTCATACCATGTATGCTTACATCATCCTGTCTTGGATACACCACCCTGTATACATCACTAATGAGCAACACTCGAGGAATGGGCTGGGGAGGGGACAGGCTCCTTCAATCCCCAGCTCGATCTCACTGAGCAATCCTAGCATTTCAGAGTCAACCACCATAGAGACCATCGAGTTTGGCACTACATTGAACCTTAGAAAATACAGAGTCTGTCAAAATGTGCGATTTGTGATCACTAAATACCCATGGTGCAAATCCACACATCCCCCACAGCAAGGATAAATGCCAAAAACCTAGCACGTATGGGATCCTTTGTGACCTGCAAGTTTATAGAGATATAGGTACGATAGTGTAAAAATCTCTTCTCCCATGGATGTGGGATGAGAGCAAAACAATATGAGGTAAAAACTCTGGTCAAAGGTTTAGCCCACAATAGTTTTCTCAGAAAATAAGTCTTAAGTGTTGTTCTGCAGGGACATTGCTTATTATTCAACTCAGGGTTTAGGTTGTGCTGTGCGTCACTAGGTGAATAGCCAAAACACATTGAAGACTTATCACGGGTGCCGATTTGGATCCATGTATTCCACGTCCATCATGAATGCGGGATATTTGAATGAGTGATAGTTGGGGTATTTGTACACCTATCGGACTAAACATGACATAATATTACATCTGGGTATGTTTTGTATATGAACATTTAAAACACCCCCCAAAATTTATTTCCCTAGAATCGAAGGACCTGTTGAGTACTAAACCTAATTTCTGGCTTTGCTGCCTCTTGGACATGAATACTCATGTTAACAAATTTATTTCAAAGAACTCCCTCCCAATAGGACCAAAAAGACACAAAAAGTAGGGGAAAAGGATGGTAATGGTTTTTAAAAAATACCTACTAAAAGGATCTGTAAATACCATCACTTCCAGTACCCTCGAGAAAGGAAGCTACGGTAATAACTTTCACATCCTAGTTGACTTATATAAGGCTTAGAGGCTCCGAATCAAGGCCCTCACAGGCACCTTCAAAAAGAAAAAGCAAGCAACCTATGGAACACATCGAGTAAAAGCAGCCAGGTCACGTAAGTGAAAATCTTGGTGATACATAAGCCAAGGTAAGTGGAGGAGGCTAGCACACTAAGGAGGAACACTTTGTGGAAATTTAGGGGCTGTCTAATGAAGTGAAAGATGCATTGCCATCATAATGACACAGCAGGTGATCCTAAGTACAGATCAATATTATAATAGTTCTCTCTAGAAGGATAAAGCCTCTCGAAGCATGGGATTCCAAACGTATTACCATAAAACAATGAAATAATTTGCACAAATATTTTGGAAAGAAGCGAGAAAATCAACTCTTCAATTGAGTGATACACTAGGAAGGAAAACTGGTCAACTTGGTAAATGAAAATGTTAGAGATCCACTCTTTCTCAGTAAAAATTTCCTCATGAAGGTAATATCATGGAACATTAGGGGCTTACCCTCTAAAAAACATGTTAACTTACGGAAGATTTAAAAATCACTTAGAGCCATGATACTAATCCGGAAACCAAATGTCTTTAGTTCCTCTTTTGGATTGATAATGTCCTATGTTTGGAAAACAACCAAAGTTATATTGTGAATGTTGAAGGGCATCAAGAAATATCAATATGGTTGGAATCCAACTAAGATTTATGTTTTTCTCTCTGCATATCTTCATTTTCTCTCATGGTCTCCTTCCATCTCCTAGGCACTAATACGGGTGGATTTCTTTACAACATTTATGGTTGTCAACTTCCACTTCTAGGTGAAATTGTTAAAGACCTATATTCGCTATCCGAAATTGATAGGAAAATACGGATAATATTTTGTGATTTCAAAAATTGTTAAATCCCTAGGTGAAATAAGGGATGGAAGCACACAGAGCGGGTACGAAAAAGAACTTCGAGGAAATTGGAGGACAATGATATGGTGGATATGAAGACCACCAATGGGCTCTACATGGAATAAAGAGTGGGGGAAGAAAGGAACGTATCTCTTCCAGAGACCTGAACCATTTCGTTGTTTTAAGTACCTCCTCATCCAAAGTGAGTTTGGGCACAACAGAATTCTAGCATCGGTCGACTCATTAGCGACAATACCATACTTTCTTTGGGGACTTGGGAAAACCCCTAAAATATCATTCATGTTTGAACAATTTTAATTAATAGTATTTAGGTCCCTATATTACTAGTATGATCCTTATTGTTGTTGGTGTAACCTCATACTTATTATTGTTGTACCTATGTTAATATTGTTACTATTGTGCCTTACATTATTATTGTTAGGTTGGCTAGGATTATATTGTGACCTCATGGACTTCTATATATAGAAAAGGTTTTGTCATTTGTATCATCCAAGGGTATTCATTTATATAATGTTGGGTTTCCCCCCTCAAAATGGCTATTTCTGAAATGATAATGTCACTGCTTCTATTTTTAGAGCTAGTTTCATATTGTTGGTATGAAACTTGGATTCTAGGGTTTCTCTACTCCAAATAGATCATTGTGGAATTTTACGCTATAAATTTTTTTAAGAGATTTCAAAAAGTACAATTTTTACGGTAACAACGAAGCCAAGATCCGAAGGAACACCATTTAAAAATTTTAGATATTGTTTGAAATAGTTTCGAATATGATCTGTGGAAGTTGGGAGTTTTGAGCTCACAATTTCACTAAATAGGTCATCGTGGAATTTGCTATAGCTTTTTTCTAAAAATATTTCGACTGAAATTTTATAGATGAAAGTTGAAATAAGAAGAAATTTATTGTAAAATTTGTGTAATATTTTAGAATATGATCGGTGGAATGTATGGTTTTAGGCTCTCGGAATTTCATCTCCAAGATGTGACCATGGGAAAAATCATCATAACTCTCTGCGAGCGTCGGTTAGAATTCTATAAGTAGCCACAAGTACACAAAATATGGTTTCTGTATGTCAATTTGGGCTAGGGTGGAAACGGGGACACGTGGAGCATCATAAAATTTTCTATACGGAAACTAGTCCATAATTCGGTCATTGTGAAATTCAGGCATAAATTTGACTTGAAGAACCCAAATCGGGTCAAACCTGGAATTGAAAGAAGATTCAAATAGCTGCTATAGGGCCAAATTACGGATATTGAAGATCCGAAATGACAGAGATAATTTAGTTTCAATATAGAGATCCTCAAAATCAAAAGAAAAAGGGTGGTATTTTTTTCTAAGATTGTAAGTCTTATGTAGAAAAAATCAGTTTGAAGTGATTCCAAAGGCATATTGAAGCATATATATTAGTATTGGGTTCTAAATTCACAAAAAAGTGAACACCCATTAAACGTTCACCAGGCTCTATTATGACTCATGAAGAGGATGAAGCACAGCATGACATATCAAAATTACAGAAAGTTCTGCAATTTTCTGGCAAAGATGAACCAAAAAATGAATGGAGATTTTGAAGAAAGAGACGTGGGAGAAGCTAAGATGGATGGTTTGAAGAATGGCATAGGAAGCTAAGATGGATGGCATAGAAAGCTAAGATGGATGAAATGGAAGCTAAGATTGATGAAAAAATGAAAGACAACATGGAAGACATGAAGAATGATATAAAAACGGAGACATGGAAGGTTTGATGACAAGGTTAATAAAGAAATGATTCCTAATAGGCGGAAAGATAATGAAGGAAACTCACAGTGAGAACAAAATAAATATTAATCTCATGGTTCCTGAAAACTCTAATGTTGGATTGAAGAACCACCATATTCCAAAGAGAAGATGGATGAGGAAGTTTGATGGCAAGGATCATAACATGGATACTACGGATGGAGTCGTATTTTGATCTCAATATTGTGAAAACACATAAAGGTATGCATTGCAACTTTACATTTGGAGCAAAAATACATTTGCTTGTGGTATCGATGGCTTTTATCACAAAAATTGTCACTTGGTCCAATTTTATGAAACGATAACACATTATGAGGATAAAAAAAGAAAAAACTGTTGACCAATTGATCGTCAAACAAAAGGGTTTAGTGGTGGAGCACATTTGGGGACTTCCAAAAATTGAATATAAGGGTAACTGATGTTCTGAGGAATAGAATTGAGGTCTTCATAGGGACTGAGATAACATCCAACATGAAGTTCACATTTGGGAACTGATTCATTAGAAGAGCATTAGAATTTGGCAAGAAAATTTGAATGTAAAATTATGGTGACAAGGAAGCCTACCACTCACATCTATAAATATGGAAGTGTTGCTACTCCTAGACACAACTTCCTACAAGTTTAACTACAACAGTGGAAGAAAAGGAGAAAAAGGCTGCTATAGTTGTGATAGAAAATACACTAAAGGCCATAGGTATGTGAGAAGAAGTTGTTACATAGATTTTGAATAGGAGGAAGAAAATGAACAGAAAATTAAAGAAGGATGTACAAAGGAACAACCTAGAAAGAAAGATAAATACGATAAGACCATGTAAATGTGTGCATTGGCGGAATTAACACTCCTCAAACTCTCAAGATAGAAGGACATATCAAGAAGAAAAGGTAATAGTGTTGATTAGTTAGGTAGTACCCTAATTTTATTCATTGTAAGGTAGATAAAGAAATTGAATTGTTTCACCACTGCAACACGAGAATTTTGGTATTGATTGCAAACGGAGGAACTATAAATTTATGCAGGAAAGGAAACTGCATAATATCAAGCTAACCATGGGGGGATATGTATTGAATAGTCCAATAGCACCCGTTCCCAGCTAGGATTTCATCGATTTGGATAAACGTTATTGGACTATTCGATACATATTCCCCCATGGTGGCTTGATATTATGTTTTCCGGAGACAATTATGTTATAAGTTTGCAATCATCTTGAAGAGGTGACAGGTATAGGAAACAATTCAGTTCATGACTGCTGATGAATAAGGTGGGGGTGCTTACGAATCGATCAACACTATTGCCTGTGTATTATGTCCTTCTATCTTGAGTTTGAGTGTTAATTCCATATTCTATTACACGATATGGTCGGACTCATTTGTCTTCTTAGGGGTAGTTCTTTAATTGTATATCTCTTCTTTTGAATTTTCTTATTCATCTTCCTCCTATTCAAAATCTATGTAAAATAACTTCTTCTCAGTACACTATGGCCTTTATTTTATATTATTTTCTATCACAGCTATAGCAAAGCCCTTTTTCTCCTTTTCTTCCAGTTATTGTAGTAATCAGCCTTAGATTTAATGAAGTAGAATGCTTGACATCCATATTTATATTGACTTCACAGCAATACCTGTTGTTCATTTTCTTGCCAGCTTTGAATGCCTTTCTCTAATGAATCGAAGTTCCCAGATATGAGCTTCATGGTAGATCTATTATCGCTGAGAACTGCATGAAGACACTCAATCTTCTTCCTCTAGAATATCAGTGCCATATGTCCAATTTTGGGAGATCCTAATTAATATCTTTCACCACTAAACCACTTTGACTGAGATTTATCAATTGAAATTTGAAGAAGATTTTTCTCTTTTATCCTCATAATGTATATTATCATTTCACTCATAAAATTGACCAAGTAATATTTGTAAGAACAAAGCATAAAATACCACTCTGGAAATATATTTTATTTCACAAATCTCAAGTTGCGATGCATACCTTTATGTGTTTTTCACAGTAATTTGGATCAAAATGTACTCATCTATATCAATATTCTGAATCCTTGCCATCAAACTCCTCATATCCATCTTCGGAATATAATTAGTTCTTCAGTATTGTGCAGAGTTTAATGAATCATGTTAACATTTATTTTGTTCTCATCGTGGTTTCTATATCTTTCATGCATTAAAGTCTTATATTAACCTTGTCATCAGTACTCCATGCTCTGCCTATCATTCTTCATGTCTTCCATGGTAATGCTCATTTTTCATCAATCTTAGCTTCCATTTCATCCATCTTAACTTTCTATGCCATCCATCTTAGCTTCAGCCATCCATCTTAGCTTGTAACCTTTCTTACAATAATTTAGTTGTTTCTTTATATGAACTTTCTGCTATGAGCACGATATGTCATGTTATGCCATCTCTTCATGAAATCATATCAAACATAGTAGCAATGGAAGTGTTCAATTCTTTTTTGTGGGAATTTTTTAGAACCCGTATAATATATATACTTCATTCTCCTTGGAATCTTCAGGCTGATTTTCACGCCGAACCCATGCAATTCGAGAAAATGCCACCTTTTCTTTGATTTTGAATCTCTATATTGAGAGCTAAATTGCCTCTGCATCATTGAATCTTCAATATGTAATTTAATACATAATACATTTGAATCTTCTTACCGAATTCCATAGGGCTGACTTTGTTAGATTCTTCAAATCAAATTTATACTAATCCACAACCAACTAATTATGGACTTCAATTATTATAAAATTTTTATGATAACTACATCATATTTTACTGCAATAAACAAATATAAGAGCTACATTTCGTAAAACTATGGCCGCTATAAATTCAATCGGCAGCTCGAAGAAGAGGAGATTATGATGAATTTTCCCGTAGTCACATCTTTGAATGAAGTCGAGCTAAACCATGCATTCAATTTGTCATATCTCTAAAAATTATTGCAAATTTTGCAATTCCTTCTTATTTGACTTCATTCCTATAAAAATTTCAGCCTCTAAATATTTTAGAGAAAACTATGATGCAATTCTGATATTTGTTCGTAGTAGAGCTGAAAGGCCCTAGCTACGGATCATATCTTGAACTATTCAAAATAATATCTAAGGTACAAATGAAATGTTCGCCGGATCTTGTAGCGTACTCAAATTCGGCTTTGAAACCAGCGAAAAAATTTATGGCGAAAATTTCACAGTAGTCTATTTGATAGAGAAACCACAAGTCAGAATACGATACCAAATATTGAAACTATGCAAATAGAGAGATATCAGCGCCTTAGAAATAGCCGCTTTGAGAAACCTCAATACGTATATAAATGAATAATTCTTAGATAATACAAATATAGAAACCCTCTTTCTATATAGAAATCCCATGAAAATCGCAATATAATCTGTAACTAACAATAATAGCGTAAGTACACAATAATAACAACAATAAATTCTGAAATACAAACGATAACAACAAGAAGGTACACTAACAACAATAGAGATCATACTAATAATATAGAGACCTAACACTATTAACTAAATTATTCAACATGAATGATATTTTTAGAAGTTTTCCTAAATCCCTCAAAGGCGGTGAAATGATAATTGTCATTGCAATGCTAAATTTCGATCATCTGAATGAGAAACCTTTCATTTCAAATGATACACAGAAGAATGCATTCCTTTCTTCCCTTTATTCGAAATGTAAACCCATTAATAATCTTCATATCCACCATATCATTAATCCTCCATAATTCTCGAAATTCTTAAACTTCGATTTCAGTGCTTCCATCCCCTTTCTTCACCTGAGACTAGCTGAAATCACAAAAATATCGCATTCTTTTGAATACTTGAAATAAATTCACTCTTCCCTTTATAGAAGAAAATTAACAATAATATAAAAATCATCGATATTTGTAGAAGAAACCATGAAAAAATGAATATAAATGAGAAAAACATGAATCTTTAATTGAATTCAATCTATAATATTTCTTATTGCCCCCTTCAACATTCACGGCTACAACTTTAATTTATTTTTCAAACATAGAACATTATCTGTCAAAATATGAACGTATATTTAATTTCTGTATATCATGGTAGTATTTTGAATGTAAAGAATAATATATTTTTGGAAAGTAAGCCTAATGTCCATGTGCCCTTCATGAAATTTTATTTGAAGAGTAGATCTCTAATATTTCTTGTATTTCAATTCATTCGTTGCTACGAATATAAATTAATTGAAGTGTTCTGCTCTTCTCAGATATTTGTACAGGTATTTCATTGTTGCAAATGCGTTTGAATCTAGTTGCGAGGAGACTATCCTTTCTGAGGAGAACTGTATAATGTTGATCGCATTTTGAGTCACCTACGAATGATATGATGGCATCAAATCTTTTCATTTCCATTAGATATAGCCCTTAAAATTTCACGAATGTTCACTCCTTAGTAAAGATAGCCTCCTCCACACGCTGGCAATAATATCACTGGAATTTCATAGGATAGACTCAATATTATTTTGCTCGATAGTATAGATTCTTTGCCTTTCTTTGAGAGGTAACTGAGGAGAATCTTGTCTAGATTTAAACCTTTATAGATCCCAGAATGTGAAATTATTGCCGTATTGCTCTCTTGAGGGCATTGATGGTATTTATAGTGGATCCTTTTAATGAGTATTTTAGAGAGCCATTGCCATCCTTTCCTACTTCTTTGTATCCTGTCTCATTGGGAGGAGTTCTCGGAATAAATTTCATGAATATGACATTTCATGGAAACCTAAGAGGCATGTATGCTTGTAATCTAGGAACATATCCGGACTATATCCTCACATTCTAAGGAAATGGGGTACAGGAGGTAATAGAGAATATTCATATATACAAGAGAATACGATCATAAAGAAGTATGCATATTATGTCATGTCACATTGATAGACACACATGTTACTCCCCAATTATTTCAGTCTCCTCAATATTCTCAATATCAGTATTCATGATGGATAGGTGCAGCCAATGAATCCAAATTTGGCACCCGGAGATGGAAGTCTTCTGTGGAGGTTTAGTGTTCACGCTGTGTATATACAATTTGAGTTGAAGAGTCCCCCTATAGAACAGCCTTAAAGACTATTTTCTTGGAGAAATTGTTGTGAAGAACACTTTGATCCTGAGATTTTACCTCATATTGAAAACCTTTGCTTCCATCTCGCCTATCCGTGGAGAAGAAGATTTTATACTGTGAAGCCGCTATCTCTATAAACTTATATCAATGCATGTCCTACATATGCTAGATTTGTATATAAATGAACTGCAAGATATATGAACTTAGTGATTCAATTACTGTATGTGTCACTGGGTCGTCTGCTCAGCTCCTGGGATTCAATCTGTGCCAAACTTGATAGTCTCTATGTGGTAACTGAAATGCTAGGGTAACTCTGGTAAGGCCGGCTTAAGTAATTTGGAAAATTCGATAACCCCTCCCCTAGAGCCACCATTCACCGAGTGTGCTCATAGAAGACAAAGAGACAGCGATAATCCAAGATGAGGCCAATTCTGGCTTTACAAAAACATAGATATAGAATTAAGACCCTCCCAAGGCAATCCAACCAGAGAGAAATTCGAAGACAAAACAATCAAACATTTAACATATTTTAGATATTATTTTCTATTATAATTTCTATAAATATAAATTTACATAATTTAAGTATTATTATGTATAAATAAAAATGAATGAGAACTGCTGAGCTCAAGATAACCTCCCTTGGCATGATGTGAATGAATAGACAAGTATTGATCTTGATTAAGGTAGCGTATTTAATGACTCTGCATGTCGAAATAAAATTTCATCATTCACGCTGAAGAGCTAATATATAGATCACATAGTACTCGCCATTGATATTTACAATGACATGATCAACATCATGAAACTGGCCACCTGTATATTTTTATCAGCTCCATTAGATGAATCAAGCATCACTCAAAACGAGAATCTCATCAGATAGCATGTACAATGACAAATGTCGCTAAGTAGATGTATGTTTAGTTTCTTCTTTCTTGTCATTTTGGATGGCAGACAAGATTCTTGTTTCATTCAGACATTCCCAAGTCAGTTTATTCAGTAAATAATTTTCATACCTTGTTACTTGTTCTCTGTCAGCAGGAGGCTTCCGGTGCCCATTAGCTGACTGGACGCAATGAATGTGATATGAGAGGATTAGAAAATTTTTAGAGTGATTCATTTGCGTGCAACTCAACAGTATGTACATACCTTTTTATGAAGTCTTATAAATATCATAGGCCTCAGGCACCTTACTAGGTGAAGTACTAGATGCATATGAGATCAAACATGCAAAGGCTGAAAGGATGGGACAGTGGGGTCGACTCTACTGCGCTGACGGATATGGAAGTATCTCTTATGGGAAGGGGAAACCCGCATATCTATCGATTCTCGGAGGAACAAATGATGGATCCTCTGCTGATCCATTCATTAGATATGAGCTTATATCTGGCAGTCAGTTCCAGTTTTTGTCATGATAGAGATATCGGCCATCTTTGGGTCAATTCAGCTGTGCGGATATGAGAATGGATAGCTTTGCAAGAGCAGATTCCATTGAGTATGGAATGATCTATGCGAGGTAATAATGCATGCAGAACAAGAGGACACTGAAATTTGTGGCACCAATTCAAGATATAATCATCATTGAAATTTGAGATTCTGAGAATGAATTCAGCAGTTTAATCACAGGGCCAAGTGAGGAAAGGCCAATGAATCTCGTCATTCATAGACACCCTCAAATGAGAACGACAAGTAAACCTAAAACAAACCTTGGCTCTCTTGGGCCCTATAATGGGGCGGATGAATGATATGCAGGAATGAATCTAGTATATCAATGAATTTTACAGCCTCTATCAATCACGGAAAATCTACTGTCGTCAATGGTGCAGGAAAAGCTTGTGAATCTTTTCGTGGATATTCGCAATTGAATGTGAAATTGTGAGATCACTTATGTTAGGGATTTTGATAGTAGGCTAGTCATGGAGATTATAGATCATGTATTAGAACCCTTTAATTCTGAGAAGCACTAGTGTTACCAACCCATAATTCCCACTATTTGATGCTAACAGAGCGATCTCTGAAATACGATCTAAATAAATTGCATAATTTGCAGATTCACGTAAAAATACGGAAAATCATCAATATATTGAAAGATACATCAAGATAGATACACAAATAAATAAAAAATAAATTTATACTCTTGGATATAATGTGAATAGACCTCGATAGAACTACTGTCTATATCATTTGACTCACAACAACGATGTGGGCAAATTTTAGATTATGATAACAGCGTATATCTCTGTCTCTATGTCATCTACAAAAAACTCTCTTTCCTTTGGAAAGAAATATCGAGAGAAAAGACCTATCAAAATCAAGATAAATTCAATCTCTAACCCTAGGAAAGAATAGGAAGAGGAAAATTTAAAGACCTCCTCACTAAGGAAATCCCCAAATTAACCAGAACTCTGAAAATGAAAGAACTTGTCTGAAACAAAGAGATCAACCTCACAAAACCAAGCTGAAAAACGCCGACGAAAATATTGAATGAAAAAGAGATAGCGAATTTCAAAATCACCCTGCCGAAATTGAACTCATACAAGTATGAGGCGGAATAATCAGAGAATAGTGTAACAGCCACTCCTAATCGAAAATTGAAAAGTAGAAAAATGGAGAAGATGACCTAACCTTTTTGCTTAGTCAATATTATTTATATCTTTTATTTTAAGTTCTTTGGTTTATATTTCTATAAACGCAAATTTTAGTGATGCGGCATGGGATTTATAGGAATGCACTATGTGCATGCATAAGTAATAATTTTTATAATTAATAAATTTGTAATTTCCATGAAAAAAAATAAATAAAAATAGTATGATATAATAAATAATAAATAAATAGAAATGAAAATATATTAAAATGAAATAAATATTATTATAAAGTACATTACTATATAAGTAAATACAGAACATAGCATCCTCAAAATAAATAACTGCAGTAATATCTCCCTCATTAAATTTTGACGTGAGAGACAACATACTAATTACAGCAACCTATATTTCCAAAATAGAAATGAATTTTAACGCTGAAATTTTATTGTTTTAAATTTTTATTATGTATCTCTTTGAATTTCCCGTAATTTCATAACAAACTTGAGTAATTTCAATGTCATTTTAGATGATTTTGTGAAATTTTCATGTTCATATTTAACTATCCCATGTTAACTTTTAGATTTACAATCTCATCAAATAAATTACCCCATGAATAGAATTCAATGAACTTCAAATTTAATTAATTTTGCCAAAGCAGTAATTAGATTATATTTTAACATTAGGCCTCTTTATTTTATATAATGAATTTCTTCATATAATTTTATATATATATAATCAATAATTAACATTTGACTATATACATGTATCGAGAGCGGAGTATTCATGCACTCTAAATTTATTTGTGCAGATACAGAATCACCATAATACTGGTAATATCAATAAATGTAGTATTTGATTTCATATCTATTTATCTTTGCCTCTATGTAGTAGATTATCTAATTTTGTTCATCCTTTCCTCATTCTTCTTCTTCTTTCACTGGCCGCAGATATGCATGGATCTGTCTTGAATGAGTACAGTAAATTTAAAATTATCTTATCACATGTTTTGGCAGTCTAGTCGTGAAACTGTGACTTTAAGTCCATGGTTCTACATCCATGGATAGAATTGTACTTGGAATATTTTCTAGTGTAGGCTTTCATATGAATTTAAAATGTAGACAAATGTATGCTCATTCTGAAATTATGTTTGTGCATTAATGAAATAAGATCACATCTTGACAACTGAAGCAGTATTTCTGCCACGACGATACGTGGAGTGAAAGGATATTAGAAAATATGTAATATATCGGAGACTCTATTTCGAGAATAGATAATAATCTATTTACAATATAACGAGCTATTTTACCTTATTATTTGAAATACCTTCAAATTAATTTGCATTCGAACTATCGAAAAAATGCTGATCAAATTATTTCTTTATCTACATTAATAATATGATTCTTTGAAGTAATATAAATGTCATTCAAGCACAATCCATAAAATTAGAATATTATAAATTAGAATAAATTCTTACAATCATAAATTTCACTAGATTAATGCATTATAAAAATGGCAATGAGTAATAAAATGAGACGATACCGTATCTTGAAAATTAATAGAATGGAACAATGTAGACAATAAGACAAATAATCAATTTAAAACTATGGAGTACTACCCACAAATCTCACTAGCTCAAATGGAATCATGAATATGAGCATCTGGGAACTCCTCTATCATAAAATATACTCTCGCCTTCGAAATATAGCAATCAATTAGATCAAAATCATATGAAACTGAAATTCTTCTCACTTTAAGAAAATTAATTTTTCACATCCTAAGAAATCAAAACAGAAAACGAATTGAAATAGGCAAATAACATTTCCTACAAAACAAATAAGAAAGCGGCGAAAGTAAAATAGAATAGAAGAGTTTCTATCACATTTCTGCATAATCTAAATTTTGAAAGTTAATTACGAATCTTGTAAATACGAGAAAATCATGGGTGAAATTAGAATATAAAGGAATTTTACAGATTTTATCATCTCCTCATTATTCCCTCCCCCGCCTCCCCTTCTCCACCTCCCCCACCTTAATTTCTCACTTCTTAACCACTCACCCTATCCTCCGCCTCGATCACTTTATCCCCTCTCATTTCATGCGCCCTCTCCCGCCTTCTTGTTCTCTTGAATGTGATGTATTTCACTTGCCACGTATGTTATCCTCATCTTGGTAGAACACTTGGCATTGGCAATGCTTTAAATGTAGGGGCAGATCCTCCTCAGAATCCATAACATGCGCATTGAAGAGCATGTAGTCCATCTGAAACTGGAGATGAAATTTAATCCTTTATTTGGAAAATGATGATGATATGGAGACAATGAATTTGGACAGTGAAATCATTTGAAAGCGGAGGATGTTCATGGTGGATCAACGAGGATCCACGACAATGTCATGAATCCCAGCTGCATTTAATAGGAAACAATTTATATAGAAAATTGCATAATTATTTGATATTCTACAGAAAGGAGATTTCTTATGTGATTGTTATTAGCTCAAGGAACTTGTAATCAGATGCAGCAGAGTAGTATTCAGAGTTTTCTAGTTGTTAGACGGTACCGTGAGTATGAGTTTTTATATTAGTCAATTTGATTCATTAGATAGTGAAATTGAAGTAAGTCAATCAGCTATGTAATCTTCGAACTGTATTTATCGCACCACGTATGGGATTATGATTTCGTGTCCATCATTTGTATGCGTGTCTGATAGGACATACTTGATAGGAGATCTCGTTCTCTGGATTCTGGGAGCCATGCATACGCTGATTGGAGATGGCGGTATTCAGTAGTAAACGGTGAAACCCTCGGAGACAAGATTCTCAGCTCATGATGCGGTACTGTGACTAGGAACATGTTAGGGAGGTGGAGGTATTCAAGGCATCTTCATTGGCATCCAGTAGGAGAATGCAAAGATGTGGGATGCTGGAATTGAAAATTTGAGGATCGGTCGGAAATGAGATTGTCTGCTGAGAAATCAAATTGGAGACCTTAAAACCAAATTGGAAATAACTCTTGATGCACAGATGAACTCTTGGAGTGATATCAATTTCGATATCATGGAGGGCCTTGACTCCTTGTGTATATTTTGATGATGGGGAATATAAATAATATTTTTTTAAATCAATTATGTAGAATATATAACGTAAACAAATAGATATGTAATTTTAAGCAAGTTTACTCGAAAATTAGATGCCGATGAAAATTTGCAAATTAACATAGATGACATTATACTCAATGCATAATTATACCGATTTTATTGCAGCTAGATAGAGTATAGATAATATAATCCCTTCTACTCTTGTACAAAAAGTAGCAATACATTTATTCTGTAATTCTGTCAGTAGGCCATATTTTCACCCGAATCAATGAAGATATTATTTTCAAGGAAAAAATCTATAAATCTCTTAGTCATTTAAATATTATTTGAATTTTAGAGATATATTTGGCAAGGGTACTTTGGTGGGGTGATATTTCTTGATATGCAACTACGCATCATGTCATTTGGAAATAAATTTAACAATAAAATATTAAAACGCATTTTAGAATGACTTATATTCTTGAAATTTGAATTTTAGAAAGGATCTTTCCTTTCGACCATTTGCTATGCAGGTGGCATTAATGGTGTCATGTGAATAAATCATTTTCTTCCTTCAAATATTAGAATGCACCATCATGTTAAGGAGATTAGTAGTCCATTTAAACTTTATTTACTTGATTAGCTCACTTAACTCTCACTAGATCTCAAGACATCCCTCGACTGTAATCACTGAAACAATGTAATTGACAGATATTATTAATTTATTCATGTGAAAAAGTACTTGCCTAGAAGTTATTATACCCATTCTATGTTGTGGAAGATGATACCTTTTTATTTGAAGGCAGCCCGATTAGATTAGGCTACTAGCTGAGGAAACAGTAGCTCTCTTCTCTTGTTCAAGCCTGTGGTATTTTGAACAAGTTATCATATTAAGTAAATCTGCGGGGAGCCTGTGGAAGAGAACTAGAGCTTTGCAGCAAGATGACCATTTGCGTCCATTGCTCTTATTCTTTAGGAAGTATTCCTTGGAATGACTACAAGCACTCTCGTGAAATCGAGATTGTGTGATCTGGAGTCAGAGCATGGAGATTATTTTCTGCGGTCTGGAGATATTTGCCTCCTCATGTTGAGAAGTTTAGTCTTTCTAACTCAAGGTGTTTTGGCAAATTACGCTGGAAAACATTGTGAGTGCGTTTAAAGATCCTCCAGAATTATTTCATGAATAGAAGAATCCCTCTTCCAGCAATGGAATGACTGTAAATATCAGACTCCTAAAGATGATTATGGCTATATACCTTGTGTGGGAAAGGATGAGGTCATTCAGAACTACGAAGATGCAATGCCTTGAAGTTACAAATTAGTTTCATGCAATGCCAGAGGAGGATATTATTTTGAGTTTTAAGATCATACAATGATATTGAAATGGGTTTTTGTTTCACTAGCTTTAAAAATCACCGCCAATATTAGATCTTGATTTCTGGCATGATAGCATGCGGAGGAGAACTGGGAAGAGCGATGATATTCATGTGAACCTACATTATACATCAATAGAAACTGAACATATGATACTTTGCTACCTCATTACCACCATCCCGATTTATTGAGACTCAAGGTAGCTTTATTATCAGATGAATTTATGTAGTGTGGAAAGAACATCTTCTGTTGAATGTGATAAACATATCAATGACAAGACTGCGATTTCATTCACAGATGATAATTTATTGCACCCCAGATTTAGTATACAAACCAAGAGATGGCCATATCAACAACCTTGTAATGATAGATAAATCACCTAGGCATAAAATAGTTGAATCAAGTATATCCCTACATTCATATAATTATGGAAGAGATATGAAAAGATAGATAAACAAATTCTAACATCACTCCAAGCTAACTTAACTTATATTGTCTATATTATGTTTGTATTGAGCTCTGGAAACTACGTTAGTATAGAAATATATATTTTTAAGCTAGTAAATTTTTCTATAATACTGTGTACTGAAATTTTGTAATTTTGAATCTCTTGAATTTCCGTGATTTCTGTGACTGATATTCGCGGAATGACAAATTCGATGAGAATATCCCATGTGCATGTTCAACTGAGATTGCAAATCTCATGAGATAAATTCTGAAGTAAATTTGTCGTGCAATTTAATCAATTTATTCACTGAACCAATTGTTTCTAGATTATCTTTAACGACATTGAACTCTTATATTATTATAATGGATGTATTATATGAATTTTATAGTTATTGTTATGAAATGACTGATTCTCTTACATGTGGCAGAAATTGGCGTTTCTACCTGTGGGTACGATTTTATTTATTTATTTAGTTATTTTGGGCATGTAGTCTTGGAAATATATTTTTCTATTCCCGCTATCTACTCGTCTTATTAGTGATTTGATTTGATATATTATCTCTATCTCTTTGTATAGATTTGCATGATCAATTTACGCTGAGTCTATTCCCTCCAGAATCGTTTATTTCGATTTCTACCGCATTTAGAGATTGCATGGGTCTATTTGAGATTGTACTTGAGAGCAAGTTCCATTCTCGCATTTTTGGACATCTATTTGTTAGCTTTATGAATTTTAGGATCCATGTTTACACAAATCGCCGTCGTATATACAGAATGATGTGTTAATGTAAACTCGATTTCTTATTTTATTTATTTATTTATTTATTTAATGTAGACTAGTATACATCCACCCCATTCTAGACCTGTATTTGTGCATTAATGAGCCGATCTACATGTAATATCTTAGGTTTGGAGAATGCCTCTACCAAATCAAATTGTTACCGATAGCTGAAAGTCTCAGCAAATGATATATTAGGGTTTCCCGATTTCTTCGAAGATGAGACAATATTGCATTTTTACTGCTAATTTTATCTTCCTATGCTAATTTAATAATTGCAAAGTCAAGTGAACTACATTCAATTTTTCAATTATTAATTAATTTATTTATTTTATCACATTAATAATATATTTTTTAATGTGAAACTTAATGTTTCATTCAGAACTGAATCCATAAAAATGTAGGACTATTGGAATTAGGATTTAATTTAGTAACGCGATCTTAAGTTACACTAAATTATTAAATCAATAAGTAGTAATGCAGTAGAGCATATATGAGCAATCTTACCTGGCTGAACATTTTATGAAGATATTATTTTAGGGAAGAGAACAGGGCTGATAGACACCGTCATTTAAATTATTTACTTTGAAATATTTAATCGATATTACTTTGGATTGAGGATGATATTTTGGAGATATATTGTCAGTAATTCATTTTGAAATTGTTATATTAGAAAATATTAGAATCATTTTTAATTCAACATATTCTTAGTATTTATTTTAGAATGATCATGACTTTCAATCATTCATATTTTATATGCAGTGAGCACTGGTGTCCTTAGTATTTAGATCTATCTTTTCTTCCTTCAAATATTATAATGCACCATCCTCGTGAGGAAATGGCAACTCCTTGAGCCTATTTATGATTGGCTCCTGCTTCTCATTAAATCTCAAGACATCAATCAATTGTATCCTACAATTATTCTTTGGCATTATTGTATTCATGTGAAGGGATTTTAATTTTGAGAAGATATTCTACTCATTCAATTCTTATGTAAGATATGTACACATTTGGAGAACATGTTATTAGTGTACACATGAGAAATGTTAGCCAATTCTCTTCTTGTTGACCTGGTATTTTAGACAATTTATCTAATCGAGTGAGCAAGTGCTAAAATAATTTCTTAGAATCGCTCAATTTGAATGACCAAGTAAGATCTCATCGCCCTAATTCCGATGCTACTCATCTAACCCTTTCTATATGAAAATTTAGAGCTGTCTATCCATTTTCTCAAGCATTTAAATTTGTGCCAAGATCCCTTGAGATGACTTAGCTAGATAATCAACAGACAAATATTCCTAGAATATTCATAAGAATATTCCACTGGGTGAAATCGAATGAAAGAATGTACAAGCAAAACTATTCATAAATATAAATGGATTTATTCAGACATACATTTGCCATTTGTACTAGGAAATTTAGGCACAACATCCATTTTCTCAGCTGACTAATTTATGCAGAACTCTTGAGATTAATCAGCTGAGTAATCTAATCAACAAGTAAATATTCCTAGAATCTTCACTGGATTAATCGAATGAAATTTAATGTCATTTCGAAGTGGATGATAATTGTGATTTAGTGAAATTTGTGTATTAGTATTAATAGGACAATTAGATCACGACATGCTTCTTGAGGAAGCGCCACTGCCCCCTCCCCAGGTCGAATGTATCTCAGCAGATAAACTAACAACAATCGGGGAGAATATTCTATTTGCCTGGCGTAGTACAAAGCAAGGCACCACAGATAGGGCACCATACAACCCTAAAAACAGGGAAAATACTACCCTACATTAATCGCTCTCTGGAGATCCCAGATAAATAATCTACTCTCATTTCATCAGATCACGCTATGATTGGCCGTATCGTCATGATACCTTGCTGCTCGAGAACAGCAATATAATATCTTTAGTCATCTAAATCTGCCAGCCAACAGCTCAGACGCACGGTCGGCGATCACCCCTTCACATCACAGCGGATATCCTCCGGAAACATATCTCGTGCTGACAAATCCTTGATCCCTTTAAGCGCACAGCAATGCAGTCTTCTTGCGATCATCGGTTTTCTTGCGGGCTATCTGCAGTCAGGGCGACGCCGTTAGTACTAGTCGCAGGCTCTGAGTGAACATCATGATTGGACAACTGTCATAATTTGCAGCACCGACGAGCAATGAAGCGCAGGCGGATCTCAATATCATCCTTATAAGGAATAGTCTTCTGTAACATGGTGGCAGGTCTATTAGGCGAAGACAATCAAGTTTACTTATCCGACACCCCTCCTCCTCCTCTGCGATAATCATCCCCAACCGACATCAGATATCTGAACACCTCCTTGTCGAATATGAATGCCGTCAGGATCTTCTCAAGAAGAGAACCTAAAAACGTCCATAAACACTGTCATATTCACTTGTAAACTGCATAGCGACAATTGCTGTTCCTTTGACACCAACAGGCCCACCCATAATGGAATCCCTTGACACATACTTACTGATCATCATCTGCCCTCGATATGATAGGCCTTTAAGCTGCAAGATCACTTTAGCGCATTCAGCCTGCAGTCTCCAACCTCTGGATATAGTAGATATCAGTCCTTTGACTTGGACACTTTTTGATGACCATGCAAACTCCTGTCATGCGCCCTGTCTTCTTTGCTTTAATATTCCCTCTAATGAAATGGGGAGACGATCATGGGCCGTCGACTTCCGATCCTGCTCTTACCTTTTCTAAGCGCCTCGTAATCTAGATGCAATAGCTGATGTCAGGCCAACTGGCTCTCAACCCTCATCAGCGGATTTCTCCAAATTTGGGGCCACATACTAGCGATGCCGCGATAGACACCTTGATAAAAGCACAGATTTAAAATCCATAATGCTAAAATCTCTCCTTGATAAAGTATATCTACCATATCTGCAAAACATCATTTTGCGACCTCAGTCCAACAAAGGCGACAACTGCCAAAAGCAGCATCACCGACACATAACGGCACTAAAACCCCCATCTAGCAGTACTGCCTGGGCAAACTTGGCGATACTGAGCCAAACTGCGTCAGTAAGCGTCTTTTCCCCAATGCTTGACGACGTAATGATAGTAGGAGTAGTTCTAAAGGTAAAGGCCACAATGCCAATTTAATCCATGAAACAGGAAACTAAGTGTTATAACACACTGCTGACTAGCGGATCGCAATTCAATGGTGACTGCAACATCTGTATTCCCCAGACATATCTCCGCATTCACCGCTAAACTACCGTATCGAATGTTATGAAACATATGAAAAGTACTGTTTTCTTTAGCGCATTTGTAACAAACCATATATTTGACAATATCGCTGCCGTGAAAGCTCTCATCGAGCATCTAAATGGAGTATTTAACCGGTTTTTAATGTTTTTGTCCTTCGCCAGGACGCATTTCATCCATGAAGAATCTATTCCGCCTCTTCTCGAATCTGAATTTCTTCGCCTGCGACGCTGGCTAACAAATTGCCGCTTTTCCTTCTTGCTTCCGTCTTAAATGCAATGATGATTTTCCATCATGAGCTATATTATACTCATCCTATGAATTCCCCCTTTGGACCCTTAATATGGCAACGCCGAGTCGCCCTAGAGCGCCGGTCGAGTCATCATCACATTCATGGGGCCTATTACGTCCTTTAATACCGCTATGTCCCTCTTGTCTTGCTCCCCTATAGCTGCACGCCACAGCCTTGCGCGCCGCTGTCCCCTATTCCTCACGTGTAATGTCGATAGATTGCCAAGCTTTTCATGCGCTACTTGTAGCATTCTCAGCCGCTCCTCCCTTCCTCGTTTCCGTATGCATCATTAGTGTCTCTGCAACCGTCCTCTCTTTCTGTCTCGTGGGGATTACCTCACTTTTATGTGAGCCTACTACTGTCGACGCCGACCAGCCCCCTCGAAGCAATCTAGAGAGCGTGCCTGCTTAGTTGACTCTTCATGATAAATGATCCTACTACACTCGATATTCGATGATGCGATGCCGACTAATGATTCACCGGGCATGTGAGACATCTGTACTCATGGTAGTAACCTACTGATAGCCCCACATCCCGGATAACACTGGCCCTAAGCCCTTGTCAGCTCTCTCATTTGTGTCTGTCTCAACCGCTTGAAATGCCTCTTTCAAGCTATATGCTCCGATTGGAGCCTATGAGCCACTCACGATAATATGATGGCATTCATGCTGCTATCTCATACTAAAATAATACATATAAATCTTGTGATTCTTGACATCAGTATATTAGGTATCATTTCTTCTCAGCTCATATTTAGGCCATCACTCTCTTCATCGCTACGTTCCATGGACTGGGCGCCTTGACTATTTCTCTTATTGCTCAGCTGAAGCGTACTCACCTCCCTGCCCTTTCTGCTTATTTCCTCATCACCTAGTATTTATTTTTCTCAGAATCTCGCCTCCTCGAGTCTGAATCCTTTAACATTAGACTACCTTACATTCCTCTCTCTCACTCCCTCTTCATGCCTAGTGATGATTCTTACAGCATGCCCGGTCATGCGACCTAACTCTAATCTATTTTCCAGCCACTGATCATCTAACTCATTATCATTAGATGAACCAAGTACTGCCATGGGCTCAATTTTACCCACAAGTAAAATTTCTTTCACTATATAAAATAACATTTATCTATATTTTCTGTCATATTTGGCCAAGTAGAAGTAATTAGTAAGTGTTATTTATTTAAGTATTTCCTGAGATAGTTATTCAATCATTATTTTAATGTATTCCTGATTAAATTTGACTAAAATCATTTAAAATAGTGGCCAGTGTATTTATTTAATTATATTATATGTATCCTAAATAATGGATAGATCTTTATTTATTTATTGTATATGAGGTGGCCAAATTAATTTTCTCATGAAATAATAGATATTCTAAAAATTCTAGAATTTGATTAATAATATTTTATTCATGCAGAGATAGAACACTTGTATTTATTTATAGAGCTCAGAGGTTTCCCCATTCATTGAGTCACCTTCATTGCATCGGATCACTCTGAATCTACTCTTAGTCTGCATTTCCATTTTCTTTGTAGTACTCCCATTGAAATTCTATATTTATTTTTCTACACCAATAGAGGAGAGATGCTAGATACGAACCTTGAACTCAGAGCCCATCCCAGCTGAGAGAACTTGAAAACTACTTGCTCTGTTCTCTAGGAAAACTGCCCTTCTTTATTATAATACAAGATCATTCTTTTTAAACACTTTATTCATATGTATCTATTAGACCATGAAACCATATTATTTATGCAGCAATGCTCTTTGTCTTAGATCTAGATTTATGTGATGCACAAATATATTTTGCGGCCATAATCGATATTAGAAGACTATTTATTATCGTAGCCATCAATCTTCTGACAGAGAAATATATGACAACTATAAACGTGAGAATGAGAATGAGATAAGATCTATGAATCCTACGGCTCAATCTGATTTAATGTTCTGGAAAACTGAGATATTTCAATATTTCCTGCGTATTAATTGAACATTAAAATTATTAAGCTGCAGGGCTGGAGCTTTCACTGTCTTTGTAATAACTTGCGTGAATATTTGTCTTCTGCAGCTTGAAATAGCTGTTATTGCATTGAACTAGTATCTTCTATTGTCCTTAATATACTCATAGTCCTTTGCTCTGTCTTTGTAAGCTGAGATTCAATTAGCCTCCTGTGCGATGGGAACTTCTCGGGCTGATAGATGTGTATTTTTCTTTAGGCAACATTTAATTTGGTGACTTCTGTAATGTTAGGTAATTAGTACAAATCCTATCTTTATTCTTCAAATTGCGATTTAATTGAGTGTATTAGGCTTTAGATAATCGGTGGAAACGTAATCCCTCAAGTATGTTAACAATATTCAATTCTTCATCTCTTTATGACTAAAATCCTTTAACGTGATATATTGTTGATTTGGATTTTGATATATCTTGATGATGTCTGTCTTATGGAAAATTTAAAATGGCATCAGTGCTCTGGAAGCTGATGAAACATGAAGTGAACCATATGAAAGATATTCTTGATGAATAGAATCTGGGGATCGTCATCCCGATATTAAATTCAACTGGCCACTAAGACATTTGAAAGATATTAGAACATGCAATCGAAAGTGAAAATCTAATAAGAGTGACCACTCAAGACTTGGTAGATGTGTCGTTAGTGAAACATCCCAGCGGCAATTTCACGTAACGGGTAAGGAAGGCGGTGGATAAATAGTGCAGGAGACAAGTCAGGCGATTGATGCACATGTGTCTTGTCAAGATCGGCCGAGGAAAAGAATGCGTAGATGGGCCATTGTAGAGAATGGGAAGAATGAGAGGAAAGTGAAATTGCTAGTGATTAACAAGGGATTCGTCATTTCAAGTTCTGACGATGCATGCGTTGAACGGATTAGTCGTCAATAGTGGAGGTGTCGATGATCCCTTGGAGAATGAAACTGGCAATGAAGCTAATGGCGGATTGGGCTCTTGGTATTGATCTCGGAGATCAATGGGCGATCACATATGAAAAGATGAGAATAGAGCGGAAAACAGTTCGGTAGGTGAAAGCGCCCGATTTCAGCGTGATAAGAATGGAGGAAGATAATTTCGCTACGAGCTGTGATATGCGATGCTGGCAGGCAATATGGCTACAAAGCTGCCCTCATCACGTAATTTGAAACATTATCTTTAGGCTTAAAAATCGTAGAAATATCGTTAATAATGGGAATCTGATCAGGCGGCTGAAATCGTGTAATGAATCGAGGATGGAAGAGATGAGCGAGTTGGGGCACAACGGGTAGTCAGGCGATGGAAGGCGAATTGATGCAGAGCGTAGGACCCAGATTTAGATTTATATGAGTTTATTCCTAGACCATTGGATAATGAGACAGTCGGATTAGCTTTTCGGGAATTAATGGAATAAGATGAGGCGAATCGAGCTGGAAATGAGTTAATGAGAATTCGTTGATACAAGCGGGGAGATCAAGCGATTAGTCTTCCCAAAGCATAGAAAGCGGGCCTCATGAAGTGTAGAGGTGCAAGTCTGGACCATCAGTCTGGATAACAATGGATGTACCGTCTGATGGAGATTCGCGATGATAGGCAAATGGAACGGTAATGCAATTGAACAGGTAAATCAATCTTAGAACTAGATGATAGTGGCGAATGTCAATCCAATGAAGCTTGAGGATCAGACTATGAATAAGGCTGATGACAAGTCATTGGGTCTGAAACAATTGAAGATATCGTGGAACACGAAACCGGCTCGAATTTAATCAAGGAAGTCATCAGTAGATGCATCAGTAGGGAAATCTGCACGATGCGGATAAGACAGTGTTTGATTAGTTTAGATCAACGGTCGAATACAGCTTCAACCAATGGCTATTAAATTCTTTTGGGGAGCAGGTGGATTTTATAAAGATGCAGAGAATTTGTTTTGGGAGGAACATATGTGTTGCTGTAGTGCGAACTAACAGTTTTCTGAGAAATAGAGATAAATTCCCTCTGAGAGTCATCGCAATAGCGAATTCCAATATAACAAATATATTTCAATAAACGCCCGTGCGATAAACACCTAGAACCTGCTGGATTTCAGTCATAGCTCATGTGAAATGGTGAAACTAGCTGAAAGTAAAATTGCAATTAAAATATTATTTTATATTTTTAAATTTTAATTTTAGATAAAATAAAAAGCAGTAGAAACCTTATCAAGGGGCCTGAAGAGAATGAGGAAAAATAGAAGAGATAAAATGAGAGTTAATTATGAAATGAAAAGAAAAGTAAATGAAAAATAGGTACAACGGCCGTCTTTCTTGAGAAAATAGCAATTTTAAATTGAGAAAGCAGCAGTAGTAACTCAGAATAAATTATCTTCATAAGACTTCCATAACAATTTGGCAATATTAGTACCATTTATTATGAAGCATATTTATAGGTAACCTTGATAATAAATAGAGAGATAGCACCTTCTTAAAGAACCTCATTCCTATACAGAGGCTGTCCATGCCTCATCATTAGGCCGCCAAATTGTCGCTAGTAATCTTCTTAACATTGCGATAATGTTAGCATACAGCAATGTCCTATCCAAGCAAACTCTACCTACTCTTGTCCTTTAAGAATGCATTTGGAACCAAAACTCTTTTTACAAGTAATTTTATTCTTTTGAAGAAAACTGTCCTATGTCTACTTCTTATTTCTCCATGAACTTCGAATTAAATTTGGAATTCATAAACTTCTCTACTAACACTACTCTATTAGGAATGAAGCTTATCTAGCAATTTTATTCTCTATACAAAACAGAGAATTTAAACATACAGAAATCGAAGTGAAACGTGCTTTATTGTCCATGGCATAAAGCAGGCTTGCGCATAGATTGTGTGCAGAAAGATGGAAATCAAGATGAGATGAGGCTTAAGTCTGAGAGTCTTAGAACATCCTTCTCTTTCTTGACTATTCTCTATGTATTCACAGTTTGAAGCTTGAGCATATAAAACCGATTTACTTCAACTGACTCATGATTTAAACTGATTAGAATCATTCTTCTTTGTAGATTTCTGATTGAATTTTTAGTATTTGAACCTTTATTTAATATTTATCTAATCTACCTAAAACTGATAAACCAGATAAGCTATTTAGAAAATCTAATTTCACTAACTCATCGGCGATAATTAAAAACTAATTAATCATTATTAGGTAATATGACTAACTAGAATATGATAGAATTATGAACCCGAGCCTTTTCGAACTGTCTTCTTTTGAGTATGGGATTTAATACCTTTCTTGCTACAATCTGCCCTTTTTCTCTTTTGTCTTGTTTTTGTATTTTTTCATTTTCTTTGAAATGCAACCCTTAATGAATCAGAAGAAATAATATTTAGGCATCACGCCATTGGCCTGACTCATTAATTCACACCCAAATGAGCATTATTACAGCAGTATTCGTCGAATAAGCAAACCATAAGTATAAATTTCCCATGTACATATCTTCTCTCCCCACTTCTGATTTATCGCAATATTAAATTGCGGCTTTATCATACATCAGCTTTCTTGTCTCTCTTGTCTTTATAATGCTCTATTATGAACTTCTCTTTAGTTTGTTGAGATATGGTCCGTTAATCGCTACGTCATGTCATTGTCTTGTTGCGCTTCTTATCAATATTAAATGCAGTACACCAGAGGCTGGTGGGAAAATTGCATGCATGCCTACATCTTGCCAGTTGACCAAGTGCATTCAATACTTCTTAGTGTTAATCTGTGTATAATTGTATTGCACTAGCTTTAATAATGCCAAGAACTAACGGTATCTTCTAGCAACTTCTTGGTCACATTGCAAATCTTGTTGAGATACCTTTAACCCATTACCTTGAGAATAAGCGATAGAATAGCCCAATATTATCGATATTTATGTAATTCAACTATCTTCTTGGATCAATCATTACATTATCATTAATCTTCTAGAACAACAAATCTAGAATATTAATCTCAATGATACAAATGCTTGAAATCATTAACTACTGCAAGAAAGATAGCTTCTATCCATTGTAAATGAATTTGTACTGATAATATCCATCTATCTTTGTGATAATGAATGGGTACTACTCATAATTCTAAACTATTTGTGAGCTTCAGCGATGATCCCAATATAATGTGAAACTAACTCTTTGCCTTCAAAATTTGGCATTTATGACGGTATTATCATCTTGTATACATCTAGAAAATTAGGCCAATAACGATTCCTGGAACTTTTTGAATTTGTTAACTCTTCTGATAGAGAGTAGCTCACATTCTACTTCAGGCTACGTTAACAACCTTCTCGCATCATTCTGAGCAAACATTTAAATAACCCTTGTACAATAAAACGGCCTATCTACAATGCAATAATTTCACAACTGCTAGAAACTACACCTTGTACGATAAACTAGAGTATTGAATTTAGAAAACATATAAATATAAGCATACCAGAGAATTCATATATCTTGATAATAGAGTGTGATTCCTCTTGTTCATCTAGCATTATCATATTTATATCAAGAACTTCAAATTGAACCGGCCATTAATTTATTTATTATTTTTAATATTTTAGTAAGTATTCTCTAAATCACAAATCCAGAAATATCACCGTATCCGCACTCTCTTGCCATCTGATCTTATGTTAGATGTCTTTCTGTGAATTTGGGACAGGAACGTGATGTGGGGTGTGGAATGCTCAGGCTTTGATCTTTAAGACGATGACAGAGGCCTTTCTGGCTCTGTGCTTGGGAGGAGGATCCTGTGCCTTTGTAGGAATGCAGTAGGCTGATCTTGTCACAGTAGTTACCTGTAGGACAACTGAGCATTGTATATTACGTGCAGATGAAAGAGTAGATATTTTGAGAGAATGGGACTATTGGTAGTGACAGGGTAATGCTTGTTGACCGATTCAAAGGACTTCTTTTCTTCACAGATCCTTAACCCTTGTTCAGCTACGTTATGCATGTCATTTCTGGGAACTCAGTAGGGTGGGTATGAACCTTCTCAGAGGTGAATCTTTCCAGTGGCGGTGGATTCCTTGATGTCTAGGACAACCTCAGTCCCTCTTTGGAATCTATCTTGTCCCTCTTACGATATGATGTGCTTGGGAATTTACCTTCTTGGAGGACCAGACAGTATTTTCTTTGGATTTAGAGATATCTAGAACTTCTGCATTTCTCAGATACTTTCTCGAGTGTTATGAGATATATTCCATATGTCTTGGAAAGCTTGATGACATCATCAGATGAAATATTGATGAAGTGGCCAATTCTTCAGATGCGATATCCATGGCCCTGCAATAGCACTTGACTGTCATTAAACCAAAGGAATTTTTCACATACATGAGAATACCCAAAGTGTAGTAAAAGTTATCTTAATTGACCATCGGAGATAATACTAAAATCTGTGTATCTGTGAAGTAGCCATCTAACCAAAGTATTTTAGAACCAATTTACTGCTTGTAAATATGATCAGAAATGCTAGTGAAAGTAGTTGTCTTTCAATGGTATTTCATTCAATACAAGCCTAATATCACCTACAAGCTGACGCTAGATTAGACGCGCTCTGAAGATATCTAATGAGGACAATGCGAATATATTTCTTGATTTCCTTCAGCAGGCTCTTCCGAACAAGGTTGATACTGTACATTCTTGTTTAGATAGTTACTGATTTCCTTGAGGAGAATAAATGTATTAACAGATTATTTCAATCATAGGATTTCATATCTGTAACTCATATAAAACATCGAAATTCTTTAAGCGGCTCTATGTATTTTGAATTTAATGTAATTTGTAGATCATGACGATTGTCATCTTTGAACTGGTCCACACTATATTACGCTCTTCCTTCAGATTCAACGGACTCCATTTGAGCTTCTTGTACATCGTCAGAATCAAGCGGTAACTTCTAAAGGACTCGTCCTTTGTAAGGATATGGGGAAATTTCAACGATTCTAGTCTTCTTTCTAATACAAACTATTTGTATACTACAAGTTTTTGAAAGCGATTTACATCGATAATCTCCAAATCTTCGAATTCAGTAGATTTCTTCACTAGAGGCGATCAATTTCATAGTATGAATCACGGGCAATGAATTCAAATTCATTGCAGACCAAAGGAAATCTTCTACATTTATTTGTCTCCATCAAACACTACCAATATTTGCCGTTATCGAAGATTAGTCTAGGGCTGGCGAGATTATGCATTGTTTGGTTTCATGGGGATTAGGCTGCATTCAAACGAATCAAACTGTAAGCAGATATTTTAAGACAATGAGACAAGAATTAATTCTCACCGAATATTTCAATAAATCCATGACATAAATAAACCGATGCAGAATATTTAAACATTATATTCTCCATTTACTGCCACAACTATTAGTTGAGTCTGAACCTTTATTCTTAGGCGTATTCTTCAGTATATGTAGGCCTAGATATGAAGCTAATACCGGCTATGTAATAGTGCCATGAATTTAATTTGTAAATTCCCTTGATATGATTATTCATTATGTGCGAAGCCACACCCCTACACTTGCATCACTCTTAATACAGATCCATCAAATGCATACTCCAAAGGACACTAGTTCTATTTCATCGATTTAATTACTATCTCTTCATTTAAATATTCAATTATTCTAGAAGACTAACACTCATTGAATTTTAATTCCTCGGAATTTCTTTGCGTTGAGAGCACTCTTCTCAGATTTAAAGAAACAGAGAGGATAGTGGTCTATTGGCTCTGAACCCCTGTTTTGTTTCTTGTAATTTGAGTTGCTAGGCTTTTGACACTTTGTATTTCTCCTCTCTCTATCTGCCATTAATTCCTGATTCAAGTCTTGTTGATGAATGTTTCATCGATGAAAGGATAGGAGATTCCAGGAACTGTATTCTGGTGGGAGATTTTATTGATCTCCTCTGCTAGTAACCATGTAATTGCATATGGAAATACTGCCATCCTTCTTATTTGGTAAAGCGGGATGGCCATATATCCTGTCCACATCTGCATTATTCCTTGTAACCTGGCTTTAAGTCTTGATAATGTATGCCATGTGGGAAGTACATCATGCAACAATATCCATTACTAGAACATTTGGCTAAATTCATGCTTCGTTACATAGATCTTTGATTAGGCCTAGACATTCCTTTCTGCTCAATCAGATGAGATCTTGTAAAGATATAGTGATTCCAGGAGCCTAGGCTCTCCATCCGCGACTAGGCGATAAATTGTGGGAGACCACTGAGTCATGCATGGCATTGGCTCACAGATTTTGTCTTGAACATTTAAGAATGGCATGAAAGGAGGCTGGTCCCTCTTGATATCTACCCCTCAATCCTAGGGCCGAATATGAAGCTCTGGTGGTCATCATTAAAGATTGGCAGTGTCTATTTTCTTCTATATTTAAGACCTTCAAGGAATTTGAATCTGCTCTGCATCTTGATATTCAGGCTGGAGGCAGTTTGATTGCGGCAGTTTCTGCAAACTAAAGAGATATTCTTTGAGTGTTTGTTTGACCTTAATGGCTCTGCACTCTGTCTGGCTCGGTTTATTGATTTCCTCTGTTGTTGTAGATGCAGTAGAATTTTGGCTGAATTCTTGTCTCTTGGTCTGCATATTTTTCGATGCTTTGATGCCTTTCTTGTTTTTATCGAGTTTCCAACAATTTGTTTGTCTTTTATTTTGCAATTTTGGGATTTTATTTATAGTGCTATTTTGTGCGGTACCGAGTTTAGTTTGGAGTTTCTGATTGGTACTCCTAGGTCATATTCCTTTGAATTTCTATGATGACATTTTCCATTTCACTGATAATGGAAATTCATCTTACCTTCTTGCTCATCATAGAGTATTTATAGACTGTATTTTCTATTGTAATGAACTGAGATCATCCATTTATCTACTCAGCATATTGATATCATCTTCTGACATTCCTTATTTCTTTAGCCTCCTTACATGGATTTTGATGAGAATTGATGCAGTTGATCATCCTCCCCTTGGTGACTGAGCTAGTTTTCACCTGGAAGTCTGATTTTTAGTTTTAGTTTCTATTTTGGTGACATTCTTTGTAGCCTTTCTCTATGCTCATCTTTTTCATCATCTCACTCAGAAATGCATTCTCTCATCTTTGGATAGATGTAGGCATATGGGTCATCTCCTGAGACATTTTCTTCTCATTTACTCATTCTGCTCTTTCTCCATTAAGTCTTCCACTGACAGAGCTCCTTTCATATCTTCAGGTCGGAGGATCTCTCTCTCTGAGCTGATAGGCACCATCTCGGGTCAGTACTCGGAGAACTATTTAAATCTGAATGTATGGAACATTTGGGTTGTGGGAAGGCGTATAAACATTGGTAAACCTAATTAAATAATCTTATGCACTTTCCCAGTATTATGGAAGGCTATGTCAGTATTTGGAGAGATTTTACTCACTTCCCAGGCTATTTAAAGATAACTATGGAAGGCTAATAGATCATGTCACTGTAGAATTGTCCTTTAGACCATTTCTACTTCTCTAAGAATACAGGCAAATAATCTAAGTTTGAAATTTTCATCTTCAATCATTGTATCCAGAAACAATCATTCATCTTAATCCACATGTTAATGAAGTAGTAGTAGCATTCTTTAGCATCATGCAATGTATCTTGTAGATGCAGCCAGAGATTGACTAGAGTAGAGGAAGAGATAAAGGAGCATACCATGTTGCCCATGATAGGTAGTGAAATTGGGTGGAGTGGACAACGGAGAGTAGGTGAGTGGAGTGTTTGGGACAATGGGATGGATGGGCCCGTGTCTCGTGTGGATGAGGAAGACAGGTGGAGAATAGTATGGTGGTATGGATTTCTCACTGCCGGATATTCCGCCATATGCAGGATGAGTGAGGGCAGTCTCTTGTCTGAATCACTCAGAGTATTGCTAGTTCTAGATGGATTTCTTGGGTAGCTTGTGGACAAGGGCACTGAGATTTCATGAGACATGTGGAAGCTCTGAGTGATCTGAGATATTTGAATGTACAACCTCGGTTTTCACAAAGTTATTTCGAAAGTTATCAGTATCTCGGGAACTGAGTTTGAGATGGAAGCTCTGAGTATAGATCTTCACGACCCTTTATGTTAGTGTTTTGACCTTCTTGGGAATTTTGGCAGATATGACATTATTTGGAGACTGGTGTCTTTTGAAGCAGGAAGTTTGTCTAAGGTCTAGCTGAGGATTTATATGATGTTATGATGATAGATGGCTGATGGAGGCAAGGTACAGAGATTTTGGAATCACTGGTGGAATTTTAGCTCGTCACTTTATAGTCCGCCGCCATGTTTATTTGAATGCCAATCTGAAATATTTTGGTTTCTGATTTCGATCTATAGGTGGAAGTGTCACAAATGTTGCTTATATGCGATATTGAATAAAGAGAATCTAATCATGTAGCTATTTGTCCTTCGGAAGTTTGATAATTCTTATGATAATCCTGGAACTCGCCAATTTACAATCATACAATTCAAATAAATTCTATCATAATTACCATTTGCTGAAATTAACGAAACTATAGCTACTGAATTTTATGAAATCTTAAGTATCTAAAATGAAATTTGGCTTTCGATCCCGATGGAATCACTAAATATTAGGTCGCAAATGTAATGCAAATAACCTTAATATACCAAATGTCTTGAATCAATGTTTCCTGAGTCGCAAACATGTAGAGTATAATTTCCTTTCGAGAATTCCTAGTAGATGCATGAGGAAATATTAGGAATATTTAATTCTAGCGGTAATTGAACTAACTGAACCCTTTGAGATTCTAGAGTCTAGCCCTCTGAATCGGAGAATATATATATAAGTGCAAGTATTTATTTGCTTTAAAGACTTTGAAATGTAATTTTAGGCTAGTATGAAGGCAAAGTTTTGAATTTAGGCAAGATATGTAGTGAGAATCTAAGTGAAGGTAGTGAATGAAAGTGAAAATTGAATTCAGCAGAAGATGAGGAAAATCGACTTCAATCCATTAGACTATGGAAGTCATATTAGGGTAATTGAAACAATAGGTGAAATTGTCCATAGAGCAATCATCTATATCTAAGAATCCCCAAAGTGATTTTATAGAATGAAAGAAACATGAAAGAAATTAAACAAATGAAGAACAGGCGACCAAGATCAAAGTAATGCTGAAAATATCTGCACAGCATACACTTCAAGAAAGCATAAAAATAATCTAAGATAAGTAAATGCTTTAAACCTTTACTTTGATGCACTTCAATGGCAACCCAAAACATGAAAAAACAAACTAGATAAATAAAGAACTTTAGACCTATCTAACGACTTCAGGAAACTTCAAAGCAATTTGGAAAACTAGAAAATTGAAACTACCTCTATCGCACAAATAAACTTATCAAGATAACACACAAGATATGAAGAATAATTCCCAAGATCCAGTAAAGACTTTGAACCTAACACTCAACATATAAGAACTGAACAACACTGAAAAAACTACATGAGGCAATCACAAATTCCTTTATAAGCAGCTAATAACATTAATTTGTCTTCATTGATAAATTTGAGCAATAGCATTCTAAGCTGCTAGATTATATTAAATCATTCTTAAATACACAATTTGAAGAAAACATGAATAAACTATCCGATAAGACTCGAAATTCTGCTGCTCTCATTATTGTACTATCGAAGATAGACGAATAAAACAAATAAGAATAAATAAATTACAACAAGAAAACATCCCTTTATTGGCTTATAGACCGAAGTCCACTCTCATCGGCTTATATTGTCACTTCAAACCGATTACAATGCTAAATCCAATAATTCTCTGACTTCAACTTCTCATCACGACTTAGATATTTTCAATTATGACGAGAGCTTGCTGACTTGATAAACTATTCCCCGAACGCGAATATCTGACAACATTATCATCTTCTGAAATATTCAATGAGCAATGATGATAAATCTATGGAAATCAATTAATGCAATTTAATATTTATCGACGCTGAGCTCAATGAAGAGCTCTGACTCACCATGTGTGTTTGATAGTATTAACTTCTTTGAAAGACTATTGACTTTAAAAACTCGCTATCTTTGTAATAACTTTGACAGCAATTAATAAATTCATACAACAAATATTTATTGTTTCATTGAAAATATATTTTATTATAGTCATAACTATACTTCTTTTAATTCTTTGAAGACTCACAGTGGCTTTAATTGTTTCGGAAGGGTATTAATACCGATAATGAATTAGGCTTTCTGTTGGCTAGATATTATTATTTTCTTTAAAATAGCTGTTAATTTATTTGATGCAGCAATATTAGGCACTAATTGAGCCTATTCTTTTTATTCTTCCAAGGGTAATGCAATTAGTGAATTAGGCTTTAGATGTCGATTTAGGCGAATCCATCGAAGCAGCAAACAATCTTGATTATTCATCTTTATTGTATTTAAATCCTTTAACCTTGATACTCTTATTGATAATGAGGAAGTAATGCAAAGGAATTTAAAATGTATCGATTCCGCATGAAAATATGAATATTGAAACCTGCTCTAGTATTCTTGATGGAAGGATGTCATCCGGCCTTCAGCTTTCTTTAGAACATTTGAAAACTGTCATTTTGCACAATCAAGAAAAATTAGAAAATCTAGAGGAAAATTGAAATTTTCAAGTTGGTCAAATCACAATATGGTCAGCAGCGCTTGAAAATTCAAGTAAAGGAAACATTGGGCAATCTCGAATATTAATTCGAACATTAATGCATATTGATCAACTGACCGGGTCGGCAGAAAAAATAATGTAAGTACGACTATGGCAATGAAATACAGAAAGTGAAAAATTTGAAAAAGGTAAATGAAATTTGGGATTTTCTAGCGATCCTGAACACATTGAATTGGATTAGTCTGCGGAGATCAATGGAAGAGGTGGAAACGATGAGTCCCTTGGAGAGTGGGCAATGAGCAATGAACTGGCGGATTGATGGGCCATTGATCTGGAAGTCAAATGTGAGATCATATGAGAATGAGTAGAATGGAAGTCGTTCATTTGGGCTGCAGTTGTCAAATAAAATTGAGGGGAGAAATGATTCTTGCTTGCACTGACGTGATCTTATTCTTGTGAGGCCATGGCCTGGAAACTGCCTCCGTCCTCAATTTTGGTATCTCGGGCCAAATCATCTTGGCTGCTGTGGTAGCCATTGGATGTAAGTCTTGAATGATGACCTTGAGGAAGCGCTATTGACAATGAATGCGAGGATGGAAGGGAGGTAGGCAGACCAGTCGATTTTAGCTGGACCGTCGGTCAGGCAGATGGGCTGGCAATTTGATCTAGGAAGTGGACCTAGAGAGAGTTGGGCTACCTGTGATTTGTCTAGGCCGTTGGATGAAGAGATGGATAGTCAGTCCAACTCTTGGGGTGTGGAATAAATCATATGAGTGAAGGGGTGGTGATGATTAATGGTGGTGTGCAGAGATCTTGATGGAAATTTCCTGCAAAGGCTTTATGAAATAGTTTCATGGAGTGTAGAGATCTTGGTGTCTGGATATCAGTCTTGAATGTATGGACGGCAGTCTAGTGGAGATTCTGCGATCTAGCGAATGAAGAGACGAATCTGCGTCGATTGAACGGGAGTCATTGATCTTGGAACTGGATCAGCGTGGGAATGGAAATCGGAGGTCAAGGCGGAGAGTGGGCTTATGAATCGGAGAGCGTGTAGGCCGTCGGATCTACAAACTGAGGAGGAATCATGGTAGGCTCATCGGAGGTTACCAATCGAGATATCAATAGAATATTCAGATGCATCGATGAAATCTCCCGATGCGGGGCTGATGATGCGTTTGATTGAACAAATCAGCGTGAGGATTCCCTTCGGCCTGATGGCTGTCGGATCTTTGAGCAGCCGGAAAATCCAGGACATAGTGAAATTTGTTCAGAGGAGTTTATATGGTGTTTGGTGCTGGGTATAGATATGATTTATAGAGATGAAGTTAGGTTATATCTGGAAGACCGTGTGTCATTGTCTCTTGAGAATGTTTGATGGACGCTGATGCGATGAGCGCCTGGGACAACAATGTTTGGTTCGGTAGATCATGTGGAGATATTTAGGCTTGGCATGAGAGTAGAGACCTTTAGTTAAGACATTGTTTTTATGATTTTCGGGACACTCAGAGGGTTCCAGAAACTACGTCAAGTGAAGGGTTTTAGGCCTTATCAGAGGGTTTTATGGGGAGAATTGAGAATGGAGAATTTCGTAAGGAGAAGGGATAAGATGGAATTGATATGGTGAAGAGAGGGTAGAATGAGACGAAGAATAGTTTTATGATGATCACTATTGGAAAATTCTTGATCTCTCGTAGAGGGGAACAGCGATTGAATTGGCTTCGAGGATGGATTATCTTCATGAGACTTCAGACTAATATCAATGTCATTGTTCTGGAAGACTTCAACAGAAATGATTTAGTACCATTTTATGCTATTTAGATTTTCTCGTCTTGCTTGATTCTATCTTTGCATTTCCTCTCTGCGAGTTATGTTGGAGCCTTCTTCTTCTAGATTTTGTTATTGCTACGACATGTGCTTTCAATCTTGAGGGACTGTACCCTTGGCTGCTCAATTTCTGGCTCTTTGTGGCGTTTGGCATGGTTGCTCTCACAGATGATGCTTTCTTTTTGTGTGATTGTAACTTGTCTACTGCGTTTATATTCGTATGTACGACCTTTACGTCATATGGGGAAGGTATCATCTGGTGCCCACTACTAATTTTCTGTGCTGCCAGGGTTCACCCCAGCTGGAGGTTTCATCGATATGTCTGTATTTGTTCAGCACTGTTATTACTTGCCTCCATCTTTTCTTTTTGTATGTATTCTGCAGTGTACTGTAGGATCTATACTTGAATGAAATCTTGAATTTTTGACTAATACTATTGCGCTTGCTGTATCACGTTTGACAAGTCGTTCGTGTGCTTACCTTCGTATCTTGGAGGATTTTTGTTTCATCCATATTGCAGCCAACCAAACTACCAGCTGCTATGCATTCTACTTCTGTATGATCAGTCGTGTTCTTCTGCTAATGTACGGAACCTCCCAGATAGATGCGCCTCCACTTATTTTCTGTGTCACCTGTTCTTGAAGTACATCTGCATATCATCATTGTCGATAGTATTTGTAACGGATACCATGGGCCATTCGTTCTTACAAATCTCTAGTATCCCTCTTGATTACAACGCGTGATTTTATTTGAGTGAGGCTTGATATCTTGCCGCAAGTCCTACTTTGAGCATAATTTCAGTCGAAGTGGGTAGTATGAACTTCTATCTTCGTGCTAATAAATCTTGATCTATCTATGGAATATCATTGACATGACATCCATTCAGTCCATGATTTAATATAGATTTTATAGATCGCCTAAATTTAATTCTACTGGCTCATCTCTTGATATTACCTTATGAAATGAATATTCATCGTTCTTTGTAGATTTAGTCTAAGTAGAGGATAGGATTCATCAATCATGGGCATATCAATTATGACTTCATCTGCTGCAGAATCACAACTACATCATATTTGTTCTTCAAACCTTGATATCATCTACATGCTCACTACTGCAATTAAGGGGGATTCATGTTTAATGTACGTATTGTTACTCCTCCTTCTTGAAACCTTTTTGTAAGTATTCTAGTCAGCCTGGAATACCGTACTGCGGCGACTGTTGATGTCATATAGAGCTTTCTTTAATCTATATTATCATTGCTATTGAAGATGTATGTATTCCTGAACTATTCCTCTAGATGCAGCCGTTGATAAGGAAATGACCTACATCACGTCCCTGATGGTGTAGAATCATGATAATATACCGTCAAAACATTCGATTGCCATTCACCCTGCGAGAAAATTTGTAATCAATCCCTTAATTTAGTATCCCTTTTTCGTCAACTGTACAGTACGTATATTCCCTTCTTTTTATTCTTGAATATCCATTTTATGTAATGACATTTCAGTCGTCTTGGCATTAACTCAAGCCTGTTAACTGCGAATTTAGTCTAGTTCTTCATTTCATAGCATTTACCCAAATTTTATGTAATTAATATCAAAATTGTACATTCTATCTATAATGACCTTCGTCACCGATTTCGACTAGATTGTATACAATCTGGACATGCACTCTATCTCAATAATTTGTCTTAAGATAATTCTACAAATTATTATCTCGAAGTTGCTGTCAATATCTTACATTTTTCATCTTGTAATTCTTCATTTTCTTGATTCTCATATTCATATTAATGCAGAGGGTAAGCGGCCTAGCATGCTCTGTTCTACTAGTAAATCACAAATCAAATCTACATCAAATACTTTCATAATTTTATCGCAGTACTTACAGTACATGTATCCCTTGCTCTTGACATATCCAAGAATATATGATTAAGCTCTTATCTCCTCATTCAATTATTATTAGAGCATTGCCAAGGAACTCTAGAGTCTTGATTGTCTTCTTCCTCCCATGCCATAATTCATATGGACTCTTATCCTGTCTAGTCTAAGATAGACTTTATTAAGAATATGAATAGTAGTATTATCACCTTACTGCCGATAGGGCTGAGAATATTACTCTTGCTCTGTATCTGACAATAACGGCCTATTTTTCTCTCACCACTCCATTCACAACCAAATTAATACTGCAATTTTAAAATGTACTTCTCTACATTCGGCCTCGCCGTGCAGAAAATCATAAATCTATAATTCACACTCTGTCTAATGCGATACTGCAACTTACATCAATTTATTTTTTTGATGCCTAAGATCTTGAATTTATCAAAATGCCGGATATTTGAAATTCTACCCATGTCAATCCCAGAAAATCATCTATTATCAACATGAAACAAATTCTCCACCTTGTGCATTAGTTCTTGAGAGGTTACTGCCAGTCCATATGTGTAGGAAAACTACTTGTAAATGGTAGTATTTATCCTTGGATAGTGCGATTTTACTTGCCTGGATAGCGGAGACACAGATGGTATTTGGAGGCTTCTTTATTGTAGGAGAATCTCTCGCTGCCTCTTCTGCTGATTTGATATTCAATGATCAAGCTATGTATCCCGATCTTCTATGCCATGACCGTCAGGATTTTGATAATGTGAGCTTCATTCACCTTCTTCTACTATGAACTCTCTCAGTTCACACACCTTTAGTCTCTGCGTGATAGACCTTACTTCATTCTTAGGCTCTGAAAGGACACCTCACGTGCTATCACAAATTTGACAACACTTAGCTTGAATTGAAGCTACCGGTTTCATCCTGAAATAGCAGGCCTCTCCTCTTTCCATTGTTGAGCATTGACCTTTTCCCTTGATTTTTCACCTTTATCTGCCAGAGGTGCATTTCATATTTCTTTTCATCAGATTACTAAAACTAGCGATCTCGATCATATATATTTGAGCGCCAACTATCCACGCCATTGGCTACGATCTTGAGCTATTAGAACGGAATCCCTTATTTAACTTCTTTCTCCATTTCATGCGACTATTAGTTGTAATTTTCCTGGGGAAGATAGACCATAATATTTAAGAGGGCATTAAGACTTATGCCCAATTATATGTTAGCGAAAGCATTTGATTATGATTTCTGAAAGGTATAGCCCTGCGAGACTCCGCCATTGTTCTCGTCTCCTTAATTTCCTTTTTTGATCTATACGTGCCTCCCGTAACATGATAGAACCCTTTGCAAGCAATACTTATGGAAATGTATCTGCAGTAGTATTGAGTAATATTTTTTGTTTGTGCATCTTTCTTTGAATTTGGAAATGGAGTTTCTTTATCCTTACGGTATGTGGCAATATAATCTAGGTTGTGGCGGGGAGCAAGCCTGAAATGACTCTCACGATGAGAGGAACCTCCTTTATTCAGACTATTCAATTCATCTAAGAATACATGGGGCCTACTTGATGATATCTCTTAGTTTCTTTTCTTTGTCACTTGAAGGTGCTACTACGATGACTCATTATATATCATGAAATGCTTGCTAGTTCCTAGTTCTATGGATCCCCTTTCATTGCTTCATTATCCTTTATAGTTTTGCCAAGTATTATTCTTATTGTATTCTATCTGGTGCTATTTTCTCTATGCATATCTATCCCGTGCTATGGGATCCCAGGCTTTAAAATTCTGTTCAGAATGACGGGCATTTGAGAGGAATATTCATGAATTAATTTAATTTTGACTGTACCTGAATTTCTTCCTCGAAGCTACCTTCCTCTTCCATCTTTCCCGCTCTATTTTTCTCTTTGCCTCTCTTCCAAGTATCTCTATTTTCTTTGATTCTTCTGGATTCAATATTCAATTTAATAAATATACGAATGCAATTCTATCTTAGCATATTTTAAAGAAAGTCCTTTTGTTCTTACTCTTGATTGCATTCTGTATTTCCTCTTATTCGTCGCTCTTTCAATCATATACCTCTTGCTAATCTTCAAATTCAGAGTCCTCGAAATACCTTGGCCATCAAGATGAATTCTAAAGGGATTCATACTGTGCGATGGATTCTTACGGCTCATCTGCTACTTCTTGTTGAGACATGGGAATGATCTTCAATTAAATCTATTCCTTATTCCTCTGAATTGATTTCTCTTCCTCTTGGCTGATTCTCCATTTATTATGAGGACATTTTAGACCAACAGTGCCCGCTCTTCCCGTCATCGGAAATTTTGAAGTATCATGTGGTCGGTAAATTTTCCGTAGTTTTCAAGAAAGATTTTATGGTACCTCGTTACTATAGAATGGTGTAGGTACCTGATATAGGTATTTTAAATGAAATAAGCCCGGCGATACTATGAACGATATAAAATATTATGATATGAGATTTGAATAATTTTACAAGATAGAGCAATAAAATTTTATGAACTAGTGAATTCACCATTTTAAACTTGAATAATTTCCGTCCTTAAAACCTATCTTCCCATGAGATTAAAAACGCCATCAGGCTTACACTATACTTACATTCCTTTTCTCCAATATTACACGAAAATTAATGGCCTCTTCTCATTAGAAGCGAGGCATATACCTTCCTCTCTTCTCACGCTATCAATCTTGAGTGCCTCCTGCTGACTTCTCTTGTAAGTCTCATCTCATGGTACAAGTTTCCAAACATTCTTCATGATAAATTTCCCATTATTAACAACTATATTTAGGCACAAGTTAAACTAGACAATAAAGATCTCATGCATATTACTTTAATTATATTCCTTAATGAGGCTATAAAACTTCATGTCCATTCTGGCTAAGAGAAACAAATATCTCATCTTCATTCATTTACATTTCAAACATCTATAAATTTGCTGACAACCACCTTCACCCTTTTATCTCCCTCATGATACTTTCAATGCATCCATATTTATTTTAGGCGATGCAGATATACATTGCAAATAATTGACATGCCATTTATAAAAATTGGCTATTTCTTTTGCATTATTTATAAAGATCTTTCTTAACCTCTGTACATTGATCTCCTTTGACATCTATTACCATGACAAATCTTCCTTACAAGGACATATATAATCTATATTATATTTTCTGAAGTATAGTTATGCAGTAAAAATGGAGACTACTACAGGCATCTCTATTCCTTATAACAAGTTTAGTCATACAAATTATTAAATTAATCTGAAGGAAACTGGCCTCATGCAATTATTGGGCAAGATTACAGCTGAGGAGGAAATTATTCAATGCATTCATGTCATGCAAATACTACATATTTACTGCCTTATTTTATAAATCTAACCAAATATATAATATAACGGAAAATTAATAAATAATTATGAAATATTAAATAGATTAAATATAATATAAACATATCTTATCTTTTATAGACTTGACGATGTAAATTAAGTATAATGAATGAAACCACATCTGTCTGTTGGCGTCAAATCAGAGATAAACCCTTCTCTCACTGTATTCTGTAATCTAAATAGAATCCTTCACAGCCTCTTGCGGTGCAGCTCTTGAAACTCGACTCCATCTGCCTGTGGCTACAAACACAGGAAACCCTGGCTGGCAGGCTACAGTAGACATATCAAACTAAAGCAAATGCGAGCATAAAATATATGTGTATAGATCGCAAAATTATAGAAAAGTTGCTTTAATGGCATGGCAATAATGCAACTAACAAAGTGTCTGTCTTGAATCATGGTGTCCGACAGAAAAGGCTGCAAAAATAGAATCGCATGGAAAAGGCAATTAAGCAGTAAAAATTAAGTTTCACTCCATGCCAATGAACAAGACAAAAGAGCATTTCAATAATTTTTATCATTAATGTTTTAGGAAAGCGAGTATCATTCTCTACGTGAATGGTCTTGAAGTCGCAAACGATCAAGACTCTCTTAATTGACAATGCAAAAGAGATATTAGAATGCGACAAATCGACTCGGAAAATACAGTAAATGTATAGATGAAATCTAAATGAACGAGAATGTGAGGAGATATTGAAAACCCTCTCTTTATAACGAATGTTTGATCATTCTAGATCTTGGTATAATTAAAAATATTGCCAAATCTACGTCCATATACCATAGATATTTTATTATATTTATTGAAAAAATGTGGCTTTGATCTCAATCCCTTTATTCATCATCATCGATAAATTCATCTATTTTTAAGAAAGCGTTAAAGATAATCAATCAATATTAATTTATTTAATTATTTGTAGATGAACTTAATCATATTTAATAACAGAGAGATATTATCTAAATGAGATGAAATAATTAATTTAAAAATAAAGCAGATAAATAGAAATTTTATCTAAATTATTTTGTTAGAAACTATTGACAGAATAATGGTAAATTCTCATTTAATCAATTGTTATGAAAATTAATAGGTAGTTTTTTATTTAATATTATTTTGAGACTCTATTTTGACCATAAAACAACCTAATAAATAATAGTTGTAAATTATTTTACATGAGTGAAAGGAATTTGCTTAAAGTGGAGGTGGTCACATATTATGTAAGTCCATACCATGTCGTAAGGTGGATGACAAGAAATAGTGTAACATCTTCAAATAGAATCATATCAACATTTTACTGAATCCTCCTTTTTTTTTCTGGCTAGCAACGTATCCTGACAACCTTAATATTCTTTAAATCCGTCTTTGAATCTTCGCGACTTCTCTATCTACTCCTTCTTCTTCCACTCTCTAACCTCTGTATATCCTGCGTGAAGATTAAAACTAAATAGTTTTACGTTATATGAAATCACTGAAATGACAGGTATAAACTCTTTCGCTGCCTATGAACACTATACATTTAAAGACGCATTCAAGATCATTACAGTGGTACTGCTACCCCTCTGAAGACTTACTTTATGACAACTATTAAAATAATATATTCCGCGATTTAACAAATATTCAATTCATCCCTTTAAATCTCTTACTTTACTGTGAAATTTTGTCTTCTCAACTATCTTTACTATCCTCTCACTTTAATATATTTCCTTTATTACACTGTCATCTTTTCCTAAATTAATATATATTAGATGCTGAAAATATCATTCATTCAATTACTACTATTATGTCAATTACTATCACCTCATTCCTACATAATCACTACATTCCTAATCCCACTCAATATCGATAGGCGCCTATTTCCAAACCTATTATTCTATACACAAATAATTATCTGTTAAAATAGAAATAATATGCATATATACACCTATAAATGGTGAATTATTGACATCAATAATAGATCAAGGGAACTAGAACCCTTATATGTACTCCAGAACAAATTTGGAATTTGGGTAAGAGAAGATCATGGAATCATGAGAACAATATCTCATTCCTTGGTATATTATTTCCTAAGGTAATATCTCATTTCTTAGGTATAATTGAGAACTCTAAGAAGACATGTAATCTTATCATTTCCTATTTTGGTGCCAATACAAATGGAGAGATTCATGGACTCCCATTAATGAGATAAATTCTCATGTCCCCTATATGGAAATAGGAAGTACTCTCTATCATGAGTAATAGTAGATAGAATGGAAGAAGAGACTTAGAGTGTTTGCAACAAGCAGACAAATTAGGATGTAGATTTGTAGTTTTAATAAAAGGATTCCTTGATAATGTTTTGATTGCAATTTTAAAATTCAAGTTACACCAAATTATTAGCGGAAGACTTCGATATTCAAGGAGGATTTGCATGTTTTCTAGATAAGTTATTTTTCAATTCTATTTTTATCATATTTCTTATTAGATTGCTTTAAATCTGAAAGCTTTAGCATCATTTCATGTCATTTGCTTAGATGAGACTACTAATGATATTGCGGTGTCTCTTTCTCAAGCTCTTTCCAGCCACATCTTTAATGAAATAGTAGAGTCAAACCTTGATATTTTGAGTTATTAGCATTTCATTTTAACATTGCTAGTCAAAGAGGCCTCATTTGTCGAATCTGCTGAAATATTTGCATTATATTTCTTTTTAGGCGAAATCGATAGGCGAGCTTCTGGATTTCATCATTTCACAACCAAGTGAAATAGCCGATAAGCCTATCAATCTGCATATAAAGAAAATATTTTATTTGCACAGTACAGATGAATTCCTTATTATCTGTAGATTAATCTTCCTTTTCAATAAACCTCAATTCACTTGAATGAACACAAGTATGTGTATGGTGTGAATATTTTGCTTCATTGAAGATGTATCGCATTATGATAATCTCTTTTTCTGACTCTTCAATAAACCTTTAACTCATGAATGGGTAGATATATATTATAGATTTATTTCGTATTTCATAAGTCACTGCATTGTAGTAATCTTTCTCAGAAATATTTCAACAAACTTTTATCGAATGGTAAATTTCACTATAATATTTTAGTGTAGGCACATTTCAGCATTTCACATGTTTAGGAGATATTTGCATTAAGTAATCTTTTGCAAGCTCTTCAACATATCTTTAGCTAAATGAATGATTAGATATTTAAATTTTCATTTCATAGTGTTTATTTACAAGCTAGTATGAATTAGAATGCTCTGTTTTCATCATTTTCTAATTAGAGATAAATTACACTTTCTATTTTGGAAATCTAAAAGGTTTCTTTCTTTTTCTTTGACATAGGTGATTTCATCACATTGGAAACAAATAGCATACTAATTATTAAGACAAAACCCCAAAACAATAAGAAGAGCACATACAAGCTCAAAGAAGAAGATCACTAAGCACATATAATGCACCGCACTTCATCGATTTTAAATCTGGTAATAATTTATATTACTTATTAGAGCGCTAAATAGCCCCGAACATTGTAGCAATTGTATAAATGTAATTAGGAACCTTATTTCTTATATCTAAAAAATTTAATAATTCTTGAAATATATATCACACTTTGTATGATCTAGAGAATCGAAAAAAGAATATATATAAAATACTTGAAATATATACTCCTCGCACTTTAATAAATTGAAAAAATTATTATATAAAAAAAAAAAAGAGACAATAAACTTCAACATTTATTAATTAATAAAAAAAAATGAAAAAATTCAATACATATTTTATTTAATAAATATATATATATACAAATTTTTGAAAATATAACATACATAAATTTAATTAACAAATCAATTATAAAAAATTAAATTAAATTATTTATTTACTAAAATATATATGTATATTTTTTAAATTTTAAATATATATATAATTTATATAAATCCATTAAATATATATATATATATATATATATATATATATATATATAAATAAAATTTGAATAAATTATTTTATTTGTAAAATACATATGTATATTTTAATTTTTGAAATATAACATATAATTTTATTAGCAAAACAAATTAAAAAAATTAAAAAAAATAAATAAATCGATAAAATTAAAAACAAAGCGAAATGCCATAACATAGCCGCGGCACAAACGAAAAATGCAGCAATAACCTGCCTTCGATAAGCGAAACCAAAGGCAATATCGGCGATAACCTTTGCGCTGATTTAGCAAATGATAAATTTAATGGCGGCGAATGTCTTGCTGAAAACAGCAAAAAATGAAGAATACGGCGCTATTTATCAGAAATCGAAATTATCTCAACATTAAAACTTCAGCGCGTGAAATAAATGAAAATTTCTTGAAAGAATAACAAGTAAACAAATGTATTTAGATTAGCCGTATTATTGCAAGCAATTTTAACCATTCAAGTCTACTGACATTCTTAACAATAACAATGAGATGAATAACTGTATTTGCATGTACTAGTGATCTCGAAACCATTTGAAGCGACTTCAAGCCCGGCCTCATTGAATAAATTGATGGAGAAGCGGGAATACATTCCCTATAATTGATAGAAAATGATATATTTTCTGTAAATTGATAAATGATAAATATTTGAAATATGAATTGTAGAATCTTTATTCTTTGAAGAATAATTTCAAATTCAAATCAATCTCCAATGTATCGAAAACAAACTTGACACTAAATGTACGATCAACCTCTTGATATTAAACAAACCGCAAAATCCAACCATAGCTAATTTTGTGCGAGACTTCATAGAAAACACAACAGCCAAAGCCCCATCAAGATGCGATGCTAGTATACGAGGATTTAAATTTTACTCTACTGAAACAAATTGGGTAATGAATATAATTCGCCGTCATTTGAAACAAATCCGCTAAATACATTCTTCAAAAAATTTGAAATTTGTTCAATTGTATACAAATATTTGCCATGTCACCACTTATACATTGAATTGCATCCGAGCCTATTAAACCATTTGCGACTGACTCACCGATTTAATTAGATTCTTGAAATCGCAGTCATTTCGTGAAAAGCGGAACTTCTATTGACGCGTGACTGAAACCGTTTTGATCAGGCGAAATATTTGGAAATGGTAGCTAATTTTCTGAGCATAATGATAAATAAGCGGCAATTTTAATTTCTCTTGATGAAATTTGTAATTCCATATTTATTGTATAGCGTGAAAAAGCGGTTTTTCATTAAATTACGATTTTATGGCGATAGATAGGCCGTGAAATAGACACCTGCATGTTATATGATGAATCATAAGTACTGGACAATTGTAGGCAATCAACAGTGGAGATTCGTGAAGTCGGCTACGATATTTATGATCAAATTGTCGGCCCAGATAAAATGACTTTACCATTTGTGCACCAGATGATTTCAGCCTTTGTCGATTTGAGCCGAGTTTTTTGGTCTTCGCTTTCAGACGACATTTCGTAATGTCGTGTGATATTGACTTTTCAGCGTTTTTTATTTTCATTTGCGAATTTGTATATATTTTGTGTCTGTATGTGCGTTCATGTGTTTGATATATATATATTGTGTATTTTATTAGTAGGTATTTATTTATGTTTTATTTATTTTATTTTATGGATTATTCATAGATTTGGATTTTTTATATATATTATGTAGTGTATTTTTTATTATTTATTTATATACATACAGTATTATATATAATGTTTATGAAATATATTTTCTTATGTCTTTATTAAGAGCTTTATTTTAGTTTTTTTATTTATTTATTTATTTATTTCTGTCTAACTAAACATATTATGCTATTTGCCATGAAAAATTGTTATCAAAATTGATGTAATTTCATGGTTAATTGGAATTGAATTTTTTTTTGAAGTGATAATTCCTTAAATACGCGTCGTGAAAAGATAATGAATTTTGAATCAATGGGAATGAATAGGGTGGCCTACTCCTTTTAATTGAGTGAATTTGGAGCTGATGATGAAGATGGTAAACTGCTGTTAAGATTTTAGCTTCTGACGTCAACTGATCGGCTAAAGTCAATTCCCGGTTATTCTCAATTCAATTTGAAAAAAAATTCTCATTTGAATCGGCAACTTTCTCATGCAAAGATCAGATTTTTATAATTCAATAGACGGAAAGATACTCAACAAGATCTACATAGTGAGAAATCCACATCATTAAATTTGAAATAATAAATATGAAATAAATTGCTGAAAATAAACAACATTCAACGAAACACTAATTCAAGCGGCTCTCGACTATTTTGATTTTCATGAAAACATTTTGTATCAAAAATTTAACCCAGTTTTATGTTTAAATATCATAACGAAGAGACCAATCACCTCTATCTTTTGACTAATCTTAAAATTCCATTCTTGAAAAATATTAAATTTCTGAATTTCAAGGAACAAATGACTGCAAAGTATATCTCTCTAAAGACCAATTTATTTCATAAGATAATCAACAACAAGAAGAATATCTTGGTAAAAATCGAATCCAAACATGAAAACTTTAGAATATATTGTCTCCATCATCATACCTCATAATAAACCCGTGCCTCATTTCACTGCATATTTTCCATTTGCATTCACGCTTTCATTTATTTTATCATTCATAACCCACAAATAAGCGAGCTAATTCCGTAGCCTTGCCCATTTCCCATTTCACTCCATTTCCATCTTTATTCATCTTCCATTTTCTTGTCATTTCAGCTTAGCAGCTAATATGCTTTAAATACAAACTAATCATAATCCTTTGAATCTAAATTCTTGTAAAAACACCTTGAAAACTTACATGTAATAGCAGAAATTCTCATGTTGACAAACAATAGAGCCACATTAATATCCTTGTTCATGAATCTTCAAATGACTGAAGCATTAACACGTACCTAGCAAGATAATATTTTGTAATAAATCAATAGTAAATTCGTATTGGCAAATGGCATCAATCAATAACACTAAATCAACAATTTCCTACTATATTGTATGGCACAGCTCTTTCGCATAGTAAAATTGTACCAATTTGAGAGATGAAGACAATATTTTCAGCATTTTAGGCGATTGACAAGCTGAAAATAAAGAGTCATCTTATCTCTTTATCCATGACTCCTCTTCATTCAACCACTTGAAAGAAAGAATATGATAAATTTTGCAGCCACTACGCCCAACTCATCCCATTCAAGGTAGAGATTAGATGCATCATTTTCTAACTTTTGACAATAAATTATAAAAAACTAAATTAATTGTGAAAAACATTTAATATTCATCATTCATAAAATTTATCATTACCATCGATTGAGAATACATTCATCTTCATATATTACCATGTCATATCTACTCGGGGAAACTCACATACTTCCAACATATACATTTTTATTATGAGCATACAATGGCTTTCAAAATTGCTTAGAAAATTTAGTGCAAAACCGTCATGAATTTATCGCAGAATACAATATCATCTGTCCAATAAAGATACAATTCGCTGCAAAAATATCAAGATATCATTATGAAGTTCCAGAATGGGCTGTAACACAAGAACCAATATATTTGCAATTCAAATAAAACACTTGCGAGAAATATAATTATCAGATAATATCATCGCAATTTAAACAGAAACTCGTCGAAAATTAATATAACAACTATATTGCATGAGGACATCACAGTATAACCGATTAGAGAAGTATATTAGTCTTAATATCATTCATTTAAAACACACCTCGCTATATCCCATTATATATTTCCATTTCACTATATCACTGCATTCATCCCTTTTCATTATCAAGTAAGGCCACATTTAGATTTTCCAATTTGTGAATTATAGCCTTTTGAAATGAATATGATTAAAGTAGAGAATAATGTACTTCCTATACCTAACAAATGGTGAAGACTATTGACATGTCGTCAAAGGAGACTACAAAGTATATATGTAAGTGTGAATTTAGTGGAGAAGATCGTAAGGATCATGTGAGGATATATGTCTCATTTCACTGTTGTATTGAGGCTTTAAGGATATGTCTCATTTCTTAGTTTATGTTTAAACTCTAGAGACATGTGTCTTCCTGGCACGATTGTAACTCCTGAAGTGGAGAATGGACTCCCATTAATGAGATAACTCCTCATGTACTATATAAATAGGAGAACCCTTCTCCCTATCTTGATAATGAAAATAGTGAGAATGAGAGAAAACAGAGTATTTTGTAACAAAGCTTAAGATAGATAGAATGCTAGATTTAATGATTTTTTTATTAAAACGATGAAATGTTTGATACAGTACAAAGAGCTAGAGATACACCCAAATTGGCAATTTTCTGTGGGAGGATTTGCATGTTTTCTAGATAAGTTATTTTTTTCAGATACATTTTAATGCATATTTCCTTGCTTAGATGATTTTGAAATCATAGCACCAGCATTATTTCATGTCATTGCTTAGATAAAGAGATCATGATATTACGGTGGACTCTCTTTCTCAGAAATATCCAACCATCTTTGTGTGATAGGATTATATTGTGATATTTTGGTGTAAATTTCATTTATTATTTAATGAAGGCCACTCATTTCTCACGATCTATTTAGTGTTTGCATTATATTTCTTTAAAAATTTGTCGATGAAGGCGAGCTCTGAATTTCATCCTTTCTAGCAAAGATGAAATAGCAGTAAAAAGCCCTACTATCAATCTGCAGCTTATAAATATTTTTCACTTGCAATTACAGATGAATTCATTATCTTGTAGTTAATCTCTTTCCATCTTTCAACAAACCTCACAATTCATAGGAATAGGAACTAAATTATAGTATTATGAGATTATTGATGTTTTACTTTCATTGAATCCTTATCACATTATAATTAATCTCTTTCACAGCTCTTCAATAAATATACAACTCCACATGAATGGGCCAGGTATAAATATTATAAATTTGACTACGGCATTTAAAAGCAAGTCCTTGCTACATTATAGTAATCTTTCTCAGAGCTCTTTCAAAAAAATTTATTCAAATGAATAATTCACTATAAATATTTTAAGTTACTATTTTATTTATTTCCTTTTATGTGCAGGAGATCCTCATTGCATTAAAGTAATCTTTTTCACGAAGCTCTTTCAACAGATCTTTAACTAAAATGAATCGAACAAAAAATTCATGAGTATTTTGATTACTTTCATTTCATGAATATTCATTTGCAAGCTAGAGATATCCATGGATTAGAATGCTCTGACCCTCATCATTTTTCTAATTAAGTAAATTTACACTCTCATTTAATCTAAAGTTTCCTTTCTTTCTTTTTGTATGGAACTGATTTCATGCAGTAGACATAAATGGCATATTAATTACCTAAAGGAAATACAAGGCCCTAGAACAACAAGAGAAAAATTACATATGAAATAGAAAGGAATCATAAGCACATATATTCCACCACCTTCATCAGTTACTAATACAGTTGATAATTTATATTAGCAATTTAGGGCCTTCAAATTGACTAGGTACACCATGCTGCTATGTTACATGGGAATATGCATTGCATATCTAACCTATAGCATTCCATGCCTCTTCTCACCACAGTGAATTCCTTATACACTTGAATATTACTGCTCTTGTCAGACTACAATATTTTATTAGAATACCAGATTCACTGGAAATCGGGTCACTTCATTCAGCCTTTCCTCTTAGCTCATAGCCCTTGGCTACATAAATTATTCGCAGAATGAACCCTTTACTAGGCCTTTCGCTGTTATGTTCAACCTTTTCCTTTGTTACTTAGTGGGCAGCAAACAGCATCGCAGGCTAGCATGAGCCTGAAACCTACAGACATGAGAATCGTTGATGACAACTGCAGGTATGCTCGGCGTCCTCTTTGAGAAGTATTTCAATGCGTTCACATTATATGCCTCATACCTCTCCGTCATTTACGAAATTATGCCTCGGGGCTTTAAATTATTTGGTAAAATCACAGGCTACATCGCGTTAATCTGATATGGCGCATCGCCGTCGTTCTCATGTGTTTCTTAAAGTGCTTATCCTCTAAACTGGGGAATTTACTGTGTAAGTTGCGTCTATGACTTTATCACTACTTAAATATCTCGCAGGATTTCTTATCATAGATTTCTCCTTATTCTATTATCTTCCCTTAATGATATACTTCGCATCACAACTTATATAACCTAGGGGAATGTATCATATGAAATGACGAATTTTAGATTACTGTCTCATTAATGCCGCCTCCGCGTCATCGTCTGCGTCCGCCTTTGCCCCATCAGCTGCCGCATCGTGCATTAAGACCATCATATCAATGGTGCCACATCCATCTGTCTTGTCATGTACCTTCGACGTTCACGCAACGTCTTGTTACCTTTGAACGTTACCTCTGTTTGTCATGATTCATTTAGTCGCACTCTTGTCAGCCCACATCATACATTAGCAATCAACGCTCTGCCATTGACCTTCTGTATTGATATTGTCCGTGCGATGACACTCCTAAGCCGTCGGATCTTTCGTCTCTCTCATACTACTTTGATCAATCTCTTTATTCTATTCCGTACCAATTGTTCGAATTCTCTATGGTCTATTTTGATTTCATTTACCTTTGCTATCTATGGCTACCTTCTTGTTGCTCTTACTCTTCATATACCTTTAATATGCTAGACCTAGAACGTATCTTAGTATTGTTACCTTTTGCCATGCTGTGGCGATTCACTGCCTCTCTACTTCGTTAATTTGTTTATCTTGCCTTTGGTGCCTTCTTAGTACATTCCCAGCTGATACATTAGATTGCCTTAGGCTGCCTCATGACTTGACTACTTGCTACATTAGTCATCGATATTTTTACTACATTTTGTCGATGAACTGAGTGATTACAGCTAGAAATGAATTTAAGGGTTTAGATTTGGAAATTTGAATTTTATGGGAACCTATTTTGTATAGTTGCAATAAAATGTAGGAATATTTTAGAGAATAGATAATTATTATGGACAGCCAAGGAGAATAGGCGGATAGGCTGAATATTGCATTAAGCTATTCGTGCGATACGTATTTATGGGGTTGTATTAAATTTGCGATTCTACGTAAGTTTTGAATGTATTGTACTAATCATTTAGGTATGCCTTCTTGACTTTCTTGTATGAATTTCTGAGATTCTGTTCATAGTATGGGAGACGGTGGCATTGGGGAATGGGCCATGGATGAGTGGAGATTCCTCTGCATGCTGGAGGAGGACGTGCTGGATCGTGTATTCCTTGCGGATAAGAGGTGTTGACGAGTTTGAATCATGTGGGTGATCCGCTACTTTCGACTCTCTTGGAGATTTATTGGTCGATTTGACTACCTGCGACAGGATTACCTTTGCTCGTCAACACGTTTATCGCGAGTTCGAGAATCCTAGTTTCCTTCATTTTGATGGCCTTGATATCTTCTGCGGACAGGTATCTCTTGGTGGAAGTACCTTGACACGGTCTACGGTATATACCCTTGATCTCAGTTTAGAGCTGATTTTCCTTGTACCAATACCAAGTAGATCTTTTGGTGATTTCAGGTATTCATAGGTTTTTGGTGGGAGATTGTGGGAGTTGTTACTGGAGAGGGCTGAACATGCTGGTCAATTCGATATGGTGGGCGTATGATGAGTTGATCTCAATTGTAGAGTAGGGCATGAAGGGTAGATATTCAAGGCGATGTCATTAAATGAAGTGGTCTCGAAGAGTGAAATCGGAGAGACCGAGCAGCAAACTTGGACTGGAATCCAAGTGATCATCGGCAATGGAATTTGACTCGCGGTTTCTCCATGCAGATGTAGTCGGAATCAGACTCGTGCTGGATGTGATTTCGATCCCGAAGTTGCAACGGTCGGATAATTTGCTGCATATATGCTATATGTTTCCTGCTCAATATTCTGTTCTTGTAGATCCTGGTCTACATGAGTGAGAATTGAGTTTTAGAGATTTTACCATCTGAAAGATACGTTAATTATTTGAACTGCTCTCCCATGAGAATCTTCGTCTGAAATTGTTTTGGTTACAATATTATTTTGATTGAAAGGCACTCATCTTTGTTTTGTAATCATTATGCATAATTACAGTATGGCTCAGAGGAATCACGGTGTAGGGTTTGACCTACCAGGGTAACTGAAGAGCTCAAATCTTTCTTTGAAACAGAAATGCGGCGGGAATTTTCAAGGAAATAGAACTAATTGAAATAGCGGGCACTATGTAAGCGATGACTACTATGTCAATCTTTGCCTGAGGTGGCACAACATTCCTCTATATTCTGGTAGCTGACTATGTAGATCTGCTGATATCCTGATTTCTATTTTGTCAGATATATCGTCATTGACCTTCTCACAGTTAATTATTTATATTTGGTGTCCCAACGGCTGACTGCAATTACAAACAGATACTTGTGAAGACAAGCTGACATACTTGGTCTCTCATGGATTTCTTTGGGCATTTCTGTTTTGTAGGGATGACTTCTCCCAGAGTATTAGTAATGATATATTTAATGCATCCAGAGGCAATAGGACCATGCGATAGACGGTATATATCTGAGACGAAGTGAATAAATACAATTTTAAATTAGCATCGATATATATTCACATTTTCAAATTTTATTTAAATTCTTCTTTATATACTCAATGGAATCCTGGAAACTCATTGCTATTTCAATAGGATATGGAGTTCTATGTAATGTCGAGTTGTGATAGGAGAGCAGATGTACCTTTAAGTCGTCGATTGCTAGATTCACCATTCATTGCAGCAACCACAGAGGATAATCTGAAATTGATATTTTAGGGCGTAATGACTATTATTTACAAGGACCTTTTATTATTTTATTTATAGTGGCATGCACTAGGATTGAGTGTATTTTATGATTCTGAGGAAGTCTGTTAGGCGTACATGTAGTTGAGCATTGTTCAGACGATATAGAGATGGAATGAATGAAAACCTTGCAAAAATGCTGTGGAAAGAATAGCTGGGATCATATCAAGAGCTATGCCGACGAGGTGAACTGCGATTTTATTAAATAGCCCGAATTTTAGAGATCTCGTATTCATTAGTTATAGAATGATCATAGGATGTATTTTCTATGGCATTGGACATGCAATTTGATAAATACAATTTTCATTTTATTATGCAAAATGTTTAGGCATGATTATTCTAAATTTAGACAGCCATATTTCAAATTTATTATTATATACAATTCTCTGAATGAAGAGGAGATTTGAATGGCGCCTCTGGCGCTTCATATTATCCACACTGTGGCCTATATGAAATATAATACAGCAATGGAAAATGTATGTGATATCAATTTCTTATGAAACTTTTGCTTGGAAACCCTCAACCTCAGCTGATTTTTGGTCTTTAATTTACTTGAAAATTATCTATTGAACCAGGAGCTTCTAATTGCTGGAGTCATCCTGCGGGGAAAGTCGACTCCGGCATTTCACATAGGTAATATTGACCAAATGAAAAGATATGGTAATGAGCGTGACCGATGCAATATAACAAGCAACCTAGACCACTTCTTTATCCATTCTTGGCAGTATTTATGTGGCGTGATGATAGCGCCGTCAGCTTCTTGTTATTTATGGTGCTGCAGGACATATGACAAATATAATTTATTTTACATTATTACACTAGGAAAACTATATAATAAAGATTTGATTTCAATACTGCATTGACAATGATTAAAGATATAGCGCTACAAATGGAATCATCAATTTTATTTTAGTCTCGTCATGTTCATCTAAAGACGACGATCTATCTAAAGATTCGCCGGGAGCTTCTATCTTGAATTCTTGTTATGGATTTTGCTTTCCATTGACTTGTCTCTTGAGCTTCTTTCTCAGCATGGCGGCTCCTTAATGTTTTCTCTATGATAACTTTATGAGATTCTTTAAATATCACTGATATCTTTAGGTATATTTTTCAGCTGACATTGGCATTGAGATATTTGAATTATTATCTATAATATATATAAATGCAGTATGAACCATTGTTAGCGTATATAATTATGTCTTTAATTATAGCAAATACCGTATCCTCAATTCAATGTCTCTTCGTAAATTATAATTTATGGCAACCATTTTATTTTATTTTGCTTATCTAACGCCAATTATCCATCAGTAATTTTGGTGCAGTGAATCTTGAGGAGAGAATTCATTAAATTCTTTCGGAGATTATTAATGAGTATTGAGAACATGGACACCGTTAGATCCTTTCATGCATGTAGCGTGATATTTCCTTTATGGTGATAATTTCTCAGCTTAGCGACGCGGCTTAAATCGAAAATGGGCCCACCGATAACTACTGTACAACTCAGCGAAGACGGAGACGCTTGCATCGCGGTACTTCACTCTATTTCTTGATATATCATTGCATGGTGATATTTTTATGTATAGGCGACAAAGACATTCACACCAGGCTTTGTAATTTGTGTATTCTGGAGGCTCATATGTAGTCTCATAAGTAACTTCGCTACGTACATGCCCCTGTCACTATAAGTTTCTATAAAAATTGCGTCCTCTTGACTCTGCCGATGGCAACAAATGCAAACATAATGAGCGAACTCTGGCGGCAAACTCATGACCATCTGCATATATAGATCCTCAAACTGAACTAGAAAATATTGATGGTGCAAATATTGCATGCCACTATTTAATTGTAAGCTTGCATCCATGATACTAATTGGAAGAGAACTACTCTCAACATCAACATCAAAATCACTCATAGAAATCCATGCAAAAATCATCACTTGCACAAACACTAGGTAGACATGTCTTGAGACTAATATGGATGATTGAAGTGATGCTGCCAACACCTTTATTGATCGCACCTGCTAGGCAATGGCTGAATATAACCATTTCTTGGCCCCAAACTTTTGCTCTTTTGCCATGCAGAGATTGTTTATTTCTTTTTTTTAACACCAACGAAGCAGCTAAACTTAAATATACAAGAATTTACAAAATCACTCATTTATACTGTAAACGATACATAGTCATCACTCCCAAATTGTCTAGAACTATTTGCCTTTAATATCTATGTAATATAAGCGATGTCTGCATCTATGCCATTAGCTAGAGAATTTAACCAACAATATTATAAATAACTTCTGGTAACTCTAGAATAAGACAAGCTTATTTTACTTTAATAAAGTAACAAACCAACATATCAATAAACTCAACTCTTTCTACAAAATTGGCTTCTCTTGTCTGGAGCTTTCTTGGAAAGACGATGAAGTAACTATCAAAACTTCAGTAAAACAATAATAGAACTGCTGCAATACGCAGCCGCTGGAAAATCTGAAAATTGCTGAAGCTGAAAACCAATCGCTGAAAAGCGGCCCGACTCTCTAGCTCTCCAAGCAGCTCATGTTACCCAAACAACAAATAATATATAGAGCTTCAAAAATGCTGCTACTACGAAGCAGCAGAATATGGTATTTTAGACAGTGGTACGGCTATATGTATTTTTTGAAACAAATGCAGTATGATATGCTTAGAAATAATAATTGATAAGAAAGTATCTCAAAATTTAGCAAGGAAATGAAATGAAATATATAGCAATATCAAAACTTAACCGCGGCGGCAAGCACAATGTAGAACTTTAACGATACAACCTTTGAAAATAAATTTCTTCAAACTGAAACATGTCCTTTGAAAAATGACAACTCTCTAATTTCTTCAAGCTGCCGAGAAAATTTTAACAGTAAATTTTCAGAAACCGAGCTTATTTATTGTAAATTAGGCGAAAGTATTAGTAGCACAGCTATTAGTAAATGAATGCTATCTTTTCTTTAAAAACCTCTGTCTCAATATTCTTCCTCTGCTCTTATATAATCAAATCAAAAGTTGTAATAATATTTGTATTTATTGACTTGCCAAATATGGAAACTTCAAAAATAGCAACACTTTCTGGCTGCTAGGGATAATAATTTTGAGACAGTAGAAATTTGATATAATGATTGATATACGAAGCAGAAACTATGATCAAATACCACAAGATTTGACTTTATTTTAATGCCATTGGCAAATTCCCCTTTACAACTTCCCTCCTTTAATTTATCCTAATTTTATATGAAAACTTCTGTCTTTAATAATCCCAACAGCTACTTTAATGAATTTAGATGCCTAACAAACATGGAATTTAACTTTCGATCTTACTCGATTCGCATTCAAAATAAATTATCTTGAAATTATCTGATTCGATCTCCTTTACACCAAGTATGATAGATGAAGAGATTTAACTCCAGGTAAAATAACATTTTGCAATTGTAATAGTAAATTATGTAGTATTTTATTATATCTTCCTTGCATATCAACAACCACTCTGCAAGTACCCGCATAATATTGCTGTCAAATTCTATTTCTTTAAGACTTAGCGATTACGATTTCGTCTTAATCATTATCAACAATGCAAAATAGCAATAGCACTATCTGTCATACAGAATGAACAAAGTGAATAATTACTAACTATATATGGCAAAACTTTCTTTGGCTATTTGACTAAATCTACTGTCTACGCTGTATATCCGTCTCATCTTTTATTGTATCTTTATATGCGATGAAGCACCCATACAGTAGAATGAGATGCGCAACAAAGGGTATTCTTGAGCTCAAAACCTTGGCAAAATGGTAAAGTCTACTCACCCCATATCTATATTCTTCATAATATACCATTTGCCATTTTCTTTGTAAAGAAATGAATGTATCTTCATTTTTCATTGGCGATTCCTTCTTTATAAAGCAAAAAAGCAATTTAACAAAAAGATCCAATAGTAATTCGAATACACTGACACTGCAATTCATATCTTCTAGACAAAATATTGATTAAATTATGAATTAATTTGCGGGGAAATTCACTGCAGTCTTATGTAATTGCGAAGAAAAGCAAAAAATTATAAATGTAGCCCCCTCACCTCATCGGCGAAATCTGCGTGTAATAGTTACAACAGAGAAGCAGAAACTACATAAATGCGAAGACGTGTGTCAACCGCGTACAAATGTAGGAAACTTCGAAGCATCTTGAAAATGGAAAGAACCAAAGAGAAAATTGTATTTCACCATAGATGTCATATCACATGTCTTATTTTCATCTACTCACTGTATATTTAGGAAGCACAGCAAATCCATGAATATTGATTAGTATCATTAATCATAAGTAATGAATCATAAATCAATCGGCTAGCATTGTATCATCGATTAGATAAACAATAAAATCGAATATTTAAATATTTAAGAATAGATATAAAATAAAGCGACAAATATATCGAAACAAACAAACATATTATCTTGGAAAATAACATTATACTGCAATTTCATACAGCTAATACGAATATCGCCCATCTTAAATTTATTGCAAATATAATTAGAGAATGTATTTAGACACTTGCATTTCACGTGTAAACAAATTTGATATGGCTGCATTATTCAAATTGTATATTTTTCTTTATTTAATTTTTTCATCTTTAGTGTCTGAGAATAATCACTGCATCTTGAAAGTGCTGCAATATAATTATTGCGTTACGAATATCCTTGCATCTTGAAAATTCTTCTGTATAATTATTAGATACGAATATCACTGCATCTTGAATTCTTTGCAAATATAATTATTAGAAAATGTATTCAATCCTTGCATTTACTAAGTTGTCGTATATTTTAGTAGATTTATTATGGTTTTGGTGTCAAAATTATGCATCTTTACTCTTGTCTTTGCTTGTGATTTACGACAATATTTATATCATTATATTTAATAATTAAATAAAACCGTCTGTGTAACTTGAATTTATTGGAATTTCCAGATTTATCTAACTTCCAAAATAAATTTGATGATAATTTATTTTCATGCATATACTTATATATTTTAATATATAAATTAAGCGAATGCGAAATTTTTATAACAATTAGGAAGTAAACTTGAAAATGAATTACAATAGATCATGCGACTCTATGACACCAAAGTATTTATTAAATGTATGCCAATTAGCTGTTGCTTTTATTGCTATAAACGATGCATTTCGATACATTGACTCCAATGCTTTGATGACGAAAATAGATACTTCGCTGACTCTGAATTTCTAATTTGACGCCGCTCAGCAGAATTATGACTACAACCCAAATAGAGTAATTGAGGCCACATTTTGCTTGAAAATGATAGAGTCTAGATATTAGTCAAGACCTTATCAATCCGTATTCCTCACCCTCCATAATCCATTTACTATGACTAGCGCATTGCTCCACAATCCATCAAAGTACTTGACACATGGAAGGCAACAGTCAACATTCTCCTATCACTAGACTTGTAATTCCCATTGAATCGGTCTAATACATGACGAGGAAGAGACAGAATCAACCAAAACTCTCTCTTAATGTCGGGAATATCCCTATTCTCCTTTTTAATCAAGATGATCATACTTATATTGAGGAGACTCGCTGCCTCCTCTCCAACATGATACAACTTCCTTATAGTCGCATCCACCAGAATCCTTTCGCCAAAAGCGACGACTCTTCTTCCATATTCCTCTTTCCTCCGCATCTGTTAATAGAGCATCTGCTCACTCGCAAGCCATATTATGACAGAACTGACTGTTTCTGGTGAGTTTTACGTGATACAGTGTTTTACGTACATGCATTAGATCTATGCACTTTCTTGTTGCTCAATTTTAGAGTGTTATGAACTGCGCTGTGAATTCCGCTGTGAAATCAGCCCAACAGCATTTTTGAAAATTGTTATGCTCCTTTTCATTAAGGCGGTTTGGATTGCTCGACTCTCTTGTAGTAATTCAATAGATTTCTTGCTAAAAGTGATACGATAGGAGATTTAGTACATTTCAGCGAGCAAGTATTTGCTAAGTGATACACCTTTTTGACAGATATGACTGTTGTGTCGATTTTTAGGTAAATTCCTGATGGAGGCTACGTAAATGCTTGCCTACCTGACCGATACAGGCGGCGACGCCAGACCTTTAGGACTCGTTAAATACGATAATATAATTAAACCTTTATTATGGAAATATATATCCTCACGCTGATATACCATTCAGTATATTAATAATTTCTATGAATATATCTAGCAATACAGATGAACCAAATAGCTTCGATAGCTGATTTATAAAGTAACTTCTTCTCTGGGAGCCTTCATCGAGTTGGAATTATTGACTTCTAGAGACATAGAGAATGAGAATACAGCGAATCGATTTATGACTAGCGATGACAGAATGCTTATGATACAGCAAATTAGAATTGTGAATGAATGAACTCATAATTATACACGTACAAGTTACAGATGAGACATATTCAACAGTTAATCTTAGAAGAAATGATAAAGCGGTACATTTATGTAACCCTTCTTCTGAATTTTGAGTCCAGATGTATGTCAATGCTCTCCTAGCACAAACAGTATATTAATTTTTGATGAATTACTAGCATGATTTCAATTTAATCTCATTTTGAATGTTGTTTCTGATATTTTGTCTCATTTATACTTTAAAATATATTGCCTTCAATCATTCTAAACCATGGCATTGTATATATAAAATTCTCGGAGAACCCAGATTTCATGAGTGCATCTCTATAGACTCTTCCTTGATGTTCACATTGGCGGTAGCCCCATCAGCATTCAATATCTTCCATTGTGGAATCTTTAGTACTATCGGCCCCATACCAAAGAATTCTCGTTTGAACCGAATCTTGTCAGTGCATCTCTTCCACCAACCCTCTTGGCCTACCTAAAATTCTTTGCACTGAACAAGGAAGACGAGATTTGAAGAGATGCTGCCTCCTTCATTCTTCTTCCGATGTTGTCGTTACTTTATCATTTGGAAGATATGCCCACTCAAATCGATACTAGCCCACATTATTGCAATACTGTGAGTATTACCAAAAATTCTCTTTGAATTCACGAAATGCAATGAGCTCATCCCATCGCCCAATCAACCTTCAATGTCTTCAAGTAATTTGCAATAATTCTTGTATGCAAGATTTTAAATTTAATTATGAGAATTTGTAATACTTCCCCTCTACCACCATTTTCTCACCTTCCACATTCATTTCTCTGCATGAATCAATTAATGCTTGAAAATAGGATTATATCAAATTGATTAATATTAACCTCATTTTAAATATATCAAATTACTTTAAAAAAGTAAAAAAAGTTAATCAATAATAGCAAGATTAAGACAAATTGAACCTTGTTAATAAATTAATATAAATTTATCTTGAAGAGAATATATCTTAATAAGATGAGAAGCTTTATTTTATTGATTAAATATCTCTATTATTAAAGAGATTTCAACGTATTACAATTAATAAAGTATTTTAATTTATATTATTAATCTATATATATATATAATTTATTTTAAATACAAATTAGTCTTATTTATAATAAAATCATATTAACTCTCAAATTAATCATTCCATACTTTATTTTTTTGAAATTTTGAAAACATTTAAAAGGAATTTTGTATATATCGATATTGTATGAAGAAAGAGATTAATAACTAAATTATTTTATGAATTATTATTATAGAATGAAGCTTTAATTATATTATAAAGTGTAGGCTACATTTAAATTGTGTGATAGATATATGAAAATGATATTATTATGTCTAGGAATATTAAGTGATAAAAAGTAATTGCAATATAAAAGTAAGAAAATTCTCTACTCTACCTTTATTGACATTCACATTGACAATTAGAGCATATTTGGAAAATAACCTTGTAATTGCATAACTTCAGCTGAATTAATCATTTTTCTTCTTTACATTAGTAATATTGTGCTAACGGACAGCTCTCATTACAGCATGAAGTATTAAATTTTATTCTGCTATAACTATCTGTCATATAATAAAAAATTTATAATAATCAGCCGATGATCTTTGAAATGCGACTTTGCAGAAGCACTACAGGCAACACTTGTGTAATTTCTCTAAATTCTGAAATTTATTGAAAATTTAATTGCTAACTGCACAATAAATGCCGGAAATTTTAGCGCTATTATATAGAATCAAAAAACCGATTTTGAAATAACAAAAATCAGAATTTTACCTCAAAAATTTCACTGAAATTCAGAACTAAAACCGAAATCGCTGCTAAAACGACTCCTGTCATTACCAAAAAAAGAGTAATTTATATTAGTATGAAGATATGTAAAATCAAAGATATACAACAAAATCTTGAAATCAACATATCACAATCTTAACTAGAAATACAATATTAGAAAATGATAATAGAAAGTAGAAAACCGAACATGTAAATGCAATTATAAATCAACAAACCTATTTTAGAAAAAACTCATATTTAGACACTCTTCATATTTTATCTTATATAGAATAGATTTTGTTATTACATCATCTCACATAGAATCATGGAGAATTGAGAAGATCAAAGTTACATAGTTATGATCTTATTAAATGCAATATACCCTATCTATCTTATAAAACTGAATCCTCACCCATTGAAGCCTCACTATGATACCAATATGAAGGACAAGACAAATAACATGAAAACAATCAATACAAAGACCCATGAAATGCGATCAAAAATTTAATTGTAACTGTCATGAGATTGTATAAAGATTCTCAATCTTAGTCAAACTGAGTGGAGAATAGAGTACTCTAAAGCGTGAACACCAATAATAACATGTATATAGATGGGGTGAAATCATGTGACCTAATGCGATGAAGAATAAGAGGAAGACAAGATATTAAGGTAGTCATTAACCCTTAATCCAGATCAGTGATGTCGCTATTCTTGTAACAATTTTGGAAAACATCATTGCGAATAAAATGAACTGAGACTTAAGTAGAACCTGGGAATTTCATGGGATCTGAGTAAATGTCATTGCTGTTGTTAGAATGTGAAGGATGAAGGCACTTCCTTTACAGTAATGCCTTATTCTTATTTGTAATGACGGTAAGTTAGATTTGATGATTTTAGGACTTCACATGGAATAGCGTTGTAATTGATAGATGATAGATAACTAGTTAACGGGCCAATGCAACATCAATGACTCGATTCAAGTACATGAAACTACCTTGATATCTGGCTTCTTGACATCTTAGAAATTTTATTAGTATATATATTTAACGTATTTGGGAACATTTGATTTGAAGTTACTATTTTCTTGGAAAATATTTATATTTGGAAGATAATGTGATTATATTGTGTGAAACTTGGCCTAGTTTTGATCTTTGATTGGGAAAATGAAATCCAGATTTGTGGTAAGGACTATTTCTTTTCGCATGGAATGATGTCATATTGATGATAAGGAACTAATTTGGGGAATCTAGCGGCAAACGGCTGTGGAGCTTATTCGAATACGCTGAGCAATGTTATCTGTATGATATCTTTGAAAATTTTAGTGGTTTGTTTGTTGCTTGTTGAAGGATTTTGTTAGTTGAAATTGATATAAAATAATATTCATATAATATATGGAGAAGTAGATAGATAAGATCGATTCTATTATTATAATCATTATTATTTTCTTTATATATTTGGTAGTTTGAAGATATTTTTATTTCGCTTCCTTTAATGGCATATTTAACATCTTCATAACACGATATAGTAAAAATATTTTTGCTTATTAATTTTCTTGAAGAAAAATTATTGAGTGCGTGCAAATACATGTTAATGTAGCATTAGTATGATAAATCTGAGATGAATGCAATATAATTTTAGTGAATCTAAATTGGCTTCGTACCTAATCAACCCAATCAAATTCTATTATTGAGTAAACAACTAATTAACAATTCAATAAATTGAAAATCTCGCAACACAAATACAAAGAAAAAATAGAGCCCATCATAGGAAACCTACTATAATTCTCACCCTTTTCCGCCTCCTCAAGCTCCTCTCAGCTACTCAATATGATGCTAGCATGACAAACAACTACGCTTAAGCGAACTAGAAGAGCGTATTTCCAAACTTCTGCGAGAACTACTTTCCTACATCAATCGCCATGTAAACGCTGTCGATTCTACTTCCTCATGTTCAATACCGCTATCTTCATTGGAACCAACACTACGAACTCCGCTGGGTAGCGATTCACCATTTTAACCAATGATCGCCATTTACAGTAATTCCATGCATGATTTTCTGAATAATATAATCGTAGTAAACCAGATATATACATATTATATTAATTATTATTTTCCTATGTAATGAGATTCACCTATTTGCTGTATATGCCATTTGAGATTCTTAAAGGTATCACTGAACGATGACATTCGCTTGGGCTGAATTTCTAGAAGCTAATCTAAATGCAGCCGATTTGTCATCTAGAAAATACACTCAAACAAATATTTATTTTTCCTACTTCTCCTTCAGCTACTAATGAAAAACCCTTCAGTTTCCTACTATCACAATTTATCAAATCCTCATATCCATAGATTATTATAGGGCTTAATACATCTAACATCAAATCCTTTTATTTTTCATGCAACTCCTTATCCAACACGAAATATCTACCCCTCTCCTTGAAATCCTTGTCATGTAATACTCATGCCTGAAACCATTCCAAAATCCATGACGAAACATGTAGATATTTAAGAGAGCTCGCAGTAGGCTATTTTAGTAAAACACATCTTAAATATCGATCAACCATCATGTCTTTATTTTCCCAGAATAAAACCCTTGTCTATCCTGTCATCACCATCTAGAAGGTCACGGCCCACATTTCTAGCAAGACTCAAAAAAATTTTCAAATCAGAAAATTTCACATGCGAAAATATAATTAAATCGGCAAATCCCCATGAAACATCAAATAAACCCTCGAAACCTAAGCATACGTACAAATATCTACTGAATGTATTAATGAAACACAAAAAAATATAAACAAAAAGAGCAAAATTGACATCATAGTAAGTAATAAGGGCGCTTCACTTCTTATACCTCATCAAGAACTAAACTGAAAGGTAATCGCGAAAATTTCACCGCATTATGAATGCATAGTGAAGGGAAGAAGATTTTATTTTCAGAGATGCATGTGTGGCGCTCACCACATTACAAAGCGCATTATTTATTTCTGAGAATTTGCAATGATTTCATGCAAATAAGAATATTCATTAGCGGCAATCCTCATGAAGCAAAGGCCATTATGAAATTGTGTTCATCGGGAATAAGTACCAGCGATTCGTGTGCATTCTATTTATGTACAAAACACATAGAAAGTCGCATTTTGAAATGAATATGAAATTTTATAATTTCGAGACCTCCGTGTGAATAAGCGCCTTATAATAGATGCAGAAAGTCACAAAAGCGTATTTTAGAAGCCTCCTTCAAAATATAGGCGAAGAATAAACACGATCCTCAAGGCCTAGGTTAGACGAGTAGCTTTCTCAGGTGCTCTTGGCAGTCAAAAGACCTCCTTCCCGGAGAGAGAAAGGCACCCCTCACGTCTAAAAGCTATACAGTAACAATATAAATCTATTTAAATAAATATGCAAATTTTCTGAAATACAAATAGTGGCTATGAACCTTTTCTGACAGCAGTACTTATCAGTATCCTTTATCCTCCTTCATAATAAACGAAGAGCCTGGCAATTCAAAATTTTCAATGAATGAAAAACTTTAATATTTATATTATCTTTTCGAAACAATAAATTTCAGGCCTCATATAGAAAAAAAAAAAACATATACTTTTTAATTATTTAAAATTTTACAATGAAGAAAACTAATTAATAAGACCTCCATCGATGATAAGAAAGAGACCTACTGCAATGCTATTAAGCAAATGATTGCATCACACATACCTCCTCTAAAGATAAACAAAGAACAAATCATCATAATCAGAAATCACATTTTGTCTAAAGTCTTCAATGATATGAAGAGATAAAGACCGTCTGAAGTAAAGATAATCGCAAAAGATACATTTATTTGAATAATGACAGTATCTGTGAAAGTCTATGTGAAAATATTTCAGCAGAAAATTGAAAATACATTTTATGGCCTCCTTCACAAATAAGCGAATACACTACCACTTGGTGCATAAAACCTCCTTCATAATAAGCAGAGAAATTGAAAATCATGCCAAAGGTAAATTTATTTGGAAACATATTTACAAGAGAAACATCGGTGATGACAATAACAAAGAAAATGGAAGTCTCAAAATCTACAAGGAAAAATGTTCAAAGATTTAAAAAAACTATAAATCTCTCAAGATAGATAAATCTGACGTAGAGACGAAAACGTTTTTCAAACCGCAGACAAATAATTGGCAAGAAACTGCGGCGATAACCTATGAAATCCCTCGCCAACGTTACGCCAGCAGCGCGTATTTCAACCATACCCGACAACGTCATGGCGCCGATACTGTTCCGACAACACAAATGACAAGCGATGCTACCTTTATGCTGCGGAAATGCTCTTGCCGCTCAAACCTTGACTCACCATAAATCGAATTTCTACTGATAAACCTATCTACAAAGTTTGCCTGTGACACAGAATATTTCTTGCTTTCTTCTAGATTTAAATTTGAAAATTTTAGAATGTCTATTAATAAGGACATAATCCCATGAGCAAAAACAATTTATTCTAAAATCGCACATGTACTAGAGAACAAGACAATATTTAAAGGAAGGAACACTTCCGATTTAAAACTTGATACTATTATTTGAAAAGCACAATCGAAGAGAAAGATGCAATAGCAAGAAGAAAACATGTTTTCAAAGTCAAAAATGTTTGCAGCTCTTGATGAAAGAAACGCGATTTAGAAGAGAATAAGTATTTTTCATAGAAAATATGAGCTACAAAGGAAAGCGATGTTTGAAAACTAATATAGTGCTTTATTTTGATAAGAGGAAATGAAGGAAAGCCTAAAAATCCGTGCCTCAAACAAAGTAAAATAGTGAATTTCTAAGAATATTTGAGCTTTATTTTAACAAATTAATATTACAGTCTTTCAACTTCCATGAGTAGGCTACACTGTTTTTGCCAGCAGTCATAATTTCCTCCTTAACACATAGCTGACCTGCAGAAAACATGTCCACTGTAAATCCACAGACAAACTCACTCTGGGAATTCTCTCCAAACATGTATATATAGGAAAAGTAATTCAAACGACATACACAGATCTATCACTATAAACCCTTCTAAAACAGACCATGGTCTGCCAAACATATTTCCTTTTCTCCTTTATTTATGATTATACCCCTCATGAAATTATCATGAAATATTCACATGAATGGAGATTTTCTCAGATTTATTCCTATCACATGAGCATCTCTATGCAGCTTCTGGAACTCAAAGGAAGATATTAAAAATGATGATGAGAACACCACATTCCTCAACAAAGTATGAAATAATCAAAGCGATGGCATACCATAACAATGTGACTATGTGGCGATCCACACACAGAAATCTAAAGCCTCACGATGAAATAAATAGCAGCATGCTAACATAATAAAAGATAATCATAAGCAGCCACCAACAAATTCAAGACAATGATAACAAACGTCTAAGAAAATATTAAATCACAGTAATGAAGAAAGGATAATGAAATACTTATTACAAGAAACATTTTATAAACAGCGAAATTAGTGAAAACATATATCAAAATTCAAGAAAACGATAGAAAATGCTTGACCTACAAACAAACTCAAGAAGCGATGAAAATAATGACCAAGCGGCAAAATATGAAAGATGAAAACGTATGCAAAATCAAGTTGAACGATACTGTATCGCTCCTCTCTCTTCTCTACGAACATAGCCAAGAATATGCTAAAACTGCCTACAAACGAAGTAGCTCTTCCTCAATGTGAAACCTAGAAACACCGTCTTCAGAAAATCATCGATGTGGCTGCTTAATGTCGCAAATGGTAAGGAAAACAGAGAAGGTACTAAGGAAAATTGTTAGTGCCAAGAGGACAAGAAGATCTATCAAAAACGAAATGAAAAGATGAGCAACGGAGAAATAGTCATGAAAGAAGAATTTGTATCATAAAAATAGATGAAATCTTTGGAGATAATAAGCTAAAATTCTTAGTCTCTTGCAAACGGCTCAAATCCATGACTAGAAGCTGATCTAGTGTTAGGTATAATGATATTCTTTCCGCGACCAACCCCGCATACCTCTGTCGCAGCCCGGCAACAAAGTCACAAAGAAATTAACCCTAGCTATTAGGGTGAGGCGGCTATCCATGAAAAATTTGTTTGAGTATCTTAGTTTCTGCCTCGCAGACCACCAGCTCTTTATGCATGAGTACGTAATTTAGATGCGATGTTCAAACTCTACAGATTTGGTCAAAGAGACTTCTTGATTATATTCCTAAATCGAGATTAAATGGATTAGGTACATATATAAACCGTATGTATATATATATGTTGTAACGCTAAAAGGAAATATAGTAAGAAGAATCAAGTTGAATTTAATCGATTTGGAATCAGCGAAAATCTGCGTGTTTGCTCTGTTTTATATTTTATGCTCAAACTTTATTTATTTGTGCATGGGTATATTCCCAAGACCTGCATTTATTCGAAGTATTTCAGCTTCAGAGGGCGCTGTACTAGAATTTTTCTCGGGCTGGAAATGGAACCCTATTGATAGAATCTCTTGGCGATCATTCTTCTTGTTGAAAATGTGTATGAAAATGAGATCAAGAGACAATGGTCGAGTTACGAGTAGGCTCAGATGGTCTATTTGTGAATAAAGAGATCGATGGGCTCAGCGTAGATCTAGTGGAAACCATGCAGCAATGATGAATGAAGGCTAGAGCTGAATCGAAGACTAGAGCACAATCTGTTGTAATGGTCCGTATTGATGTGAAATACGAAAAGTATGAAAGAGCTTTGAACTACCAATCCTAAATCTCTAATTAATCAGTATTCTATTAAAAGAACATGCTGAGGATGAGATGGGAACTCGATGACGAGCATCTATATCTTATGTAAATCGTATCGCTCTGATATTAGATATCGGATGAGAATAAAGATGCATTAGTTGTTAATATACAGTTAAATTGAGACATCCCAGTATTACAATAGATGTAATGCAACTACCTTAATTTTATTGGCAGTATCTGATATTGTCAGAGAATGAGACGGAGAATATGGAGGCGAGGAGATGCACTGCTCTATGCGAGGAAGATCTAGAATAGAGCCCAGTAAGATTTCGAGTGGGAGATCAAATCTAGAGGAGATCACAAATCTCTGAAACTGTAAGTATATTTGGGAATGCGGAGAGAAGGGCACTACAAAGGGCTAGCGAATCTAAGCTCATTTGAGAGAAGAGAGGGATCAGTCCTTTGCGGAGAACACACCGAGGATGAAAGGGAAATGGGATAACCAACCATTTGGCTTCTTCTTCAGATACACGTAAAATCATGAGTCATGGTGGTGAATGCAGTGCATCCCCTTTCACTTCACTCCCCATTAAGTGTTCTGTGACATGAGAATATGATGTGAGTGATGTCTCTGAGATATTAGGAAGGCGGCCTCAGGCAAATACAGATGGGAAGGATAGGAGCACTTCTGTGTGCATATTCATTGGCAATCTGATTTAATAGCTTAATATGAATGATGCATGTCAACAAAGCGTGTTGAAAGATGCACCCTGAAATGGCCGAGAACAACTGTATTAATGTGAAATTTATGGAGAACTTCTATTACAGATAACTATTATTGATAGATTAATAATGGTCTATGGACTCTAAAGAAATTGAAAGCAAACTATCTCTGGAAAAGATTTCATGCTATGGCATCGAAACTGGAACATATTGAAGAACCTTGAATAATGCATAGAAATGGTATGAGTAGAAGGTATGTCTGAATTTCTCTGCTAGTTTGATTTCTATGAACATTGTAATGCATGGGCTTGGTCGAATGATTTTCATGCAGTATACCAAGACAGATATTAGAGCTATTACTTGATGATATGTTTGGACGATTCCATCAGCTGAAGATGCAATGCCTAATGAATTGACTTCTCGAAAGGAATACATGGATACTCTATTTCTTGAGGAAATCACGGAAATCTTTGGCAATTCATCAATTGGAATACAGTAGAAAACGAACGAGAAGAAGACAAAGCATTTGAGACAGAATGATAATTGGAGATACTACTTGAAGAATTTGAAGTGCAACAAATTGTAATTTATAACGCAGTAATTCTCCATACTTTTCGGCAAAGCGAGTCTGAAAATAGAGCGTTGATAAAACGAAATGTCAGTAGAACGAAAATTTTAGGCGTGGAAGGCGCATGTTACTTGGTGTATATCGCAGCCGTTAAGCGTTGAGAGCTAAAGACTCCACGCATGAAGTAATAATTTGTAGAAAACCCTCTTTCATCTGAAATTATTTAGTGACGATGCATATGTACATGTTCCCAGGAAAGGAACCAAGTTGGATAATAAATCGAATGCATATAGATATAGAGATGAACAAGGAATTTGAAACGGAACAGTAAGGAAAATTTATAATACAGCGAATGTAATATTTAGAGAAGTGAAAACTATTTTATTGCATAATTCTAGAGACAAGAAGATAAATTTGAGCTAAAAAATATGAATCAGCTCTACAATAAGCTTCGAAAACCACAAACTCAGTTTATGAAGATCAACCGAGAAAAACAGCGAAAAATATAATCCATATATTTTATTTGTACCTTAACTATAGCGTAGTAATCCCGAAACGCCGGCCTAGACCGAAGATAAACTCTAGAAGAGCCATGGTGATAGAAGAAAATAATATTACGAAAAATAGACATGAATACAGTAGATGCAGTAGAAGAAACCCATCGAAACAAATAGATATTTGAAATAAATATAAGTAGATAGTAAAGCTTCGGTGTAAAATTATTGTCATGATATTTATTGATATTTTTCTCACATTGCGAGTACTTTTATCTATTCTTTCTTTACGTATTTACGAATAGAATAGATAGATGTAGACAACGATACTGCGAAGTCGAAATTCTACATGAAGCAACTGAAAAACTATGAAAGTAAATAAGCGTATCGCAATTATACAATATAAATTAAAGCAATCGCGAGATATATTGCTCGAAATTTGAAATACCTATATCTGAGACTATCACCTCTCTGAAGAGATCAACAATATTTATTTAAATTAGTAATTGTCGTATTTATTGTCTTGTATATTATTGATGAAATAACGAAGTATCAAGATTTGAAGACAGTATTCTCAAATTGACATGAAGAATCTTAATCTTGCAAACCTATTTGGAGCATAGTAAGAGAAGATCGGCAGAAGAAATACAGATTAAACTTGAAGAAATATATCCAGACTATAGGAAGACAATATACGAGATAATAAAAACAGATATTCCTATTCTAGCAAATCTCAAGTATACTTCATCCCAGAACAAGAGGAGAATAAAATGACTCCATATGCAAATGCGATAGATATCTATGTTAGAGAAATATGATATAGAATATTGTCATGACATACAAATGAATGAGCAATATGGCTGTAATATATAGTATCACTAATAGCAATCCACTTGATGAAATTATAGCAACTAATAGACAATAAATAATATAAATACAATGTAATGCGATGCAGCAATATGATGTTTGAAATTATCCTTGAAACAACTATGATGAGATGAGAAATGACAACCTTGACAATTATTAACTGATATAATATCGCTGATGAAGAGCTCTGATAGATCCTACTGATGTAAACGAGAAAGCGATGAAAGAAGAAATTCGGCATGTATAATTCTATGATGAAAATATGTCTAGATATATAGATTAGCCTAGAAAATACATGACCAATATAACATGAGCTTCAAACCATAAATATAGGCAAAAGCTCCAAAAACAAAACCCAGTAACACCATGAAATATAGCCATTATATTAAGTAATAATCACTTCATGTACATGTCAGTAATTTTAGGCTCATGTAACATAGTAACCGAAAAGACTCATAGCTATTAGTAATAAACCTATAGAAGAATTCATTAGACAAATTATGAAATGTGATGTATGTCTGAGCTTGAATGGAATACTTCTCTGCGAAGTAGATGCAGATAAGAGAACATGAAGACAAATGCAGATATGTGCACCAATGATGAAGAGATCTGGATGCAATGCACTTGTATCTACTAGATGCCTTTATGAAGGCCTAGATACCTTATGAAGCTGGCGGAGCAGCATAAATGAACATCTATCTGAAATAAAGAAATTAGATCTGAAGCTGAATCTCTGATACGATGAAATAACGCTCTGATGATTGAATCTATCACCAAACGAAGGCAGCTATATATCTGGCTTCTAAATCATGGCGATATCACTGATAAATATACAAGCGAGATATCTATTTGTTCTAGATGAGCGCGCTCATATCTAGACATCGATGTCTCAAACTAAAGACATCTTGAAATGAGACAATAATATACGATCTGATACATTTAATATTCATATATGCGATGCAATGTTGATATATATCTGTTGTGTCTGTATACTTAGATATGGAAAGTCGAATATAATGCTCGATAGATATGGCCTAACAGTGTTGTTCTGTGGATTTTTGGATCCGATGTGAAGATTGATGGCGATGATGAAATTGTCTTGAGATTCATGGCACCTTCATTCGGAGGTTATGGCTCCCTTCAGTTAATTTGGCATAAGCGAGATGGATCATAATGCCTTCGGGGAGAATTTAAGTAAACCCGAGTGAAGGTGAACTGTCGGAGAACGTAAACGAGCAGACAGAATATAGCGTGTATTAGTCTCTTGACATATGGTAATGAAGTCTACTCAATAAAATATTGAAATTTGAGCGAACCGACAATTTTCTCGATTTGGATTTCACTAGAATCTTTTGAGTATTCATGTGAGATGCTTTAATGATAGTTTTATTATGTTCTTGCTGTACATGTTTCTTGTTTATTAGACATGCGATGAATGAATGATGGATTAATAGAGTGAGATTTAATGACATATCTAGATCTGTGTATGCGCTAGTTTCATAGAGGATAAGCTGCTGTAGTTTCTTGAAAGTAGCGTATGAGCACGAATGAAAAATGAGACTGATTATCGCGATGAAAACGATTCACTTTTTTACCGATATTTTCCCAACAATTAATTATCGGCAATCCTATCTGAAAGCAATCGCTTAAAAGAATTGTCGCAATGAAATCCCAGAAGGAAGTAATATCTATAAAAACCGCCTCTGTCAATGAAGCAATCGATATTACGATACCAACAAAGCATATCTGCTTACAAATTTTGTCTGTATAGGCATTCTTGAAGAATCTCAAACAAATTTAGAAGAAGTATTTAGATTCTCTAGAAGACAATATCTCTTAGAAGAAAACACTCAACTCAAATAAGCCTAGAAAGAACATAATAATGGCTTCAGCAAATCAGCGAATCAAATGAAAAGCGCGTAATTGAAATGTAAATAATGAAATCTAGAAAAGATAATGAAATGAAATCTCAATCTTAAATTTGCTAAATTGAAAACAGAAGAAGATATCAAATTGTAATCCTCTTATAAGCGAATGCTTAATGAGAATCTTCGAAACCGGCGCAAATGCTCTAAAGCAGCCCGCAGCTGAATTCCTCTACATTGACCGCACCGACGAAACGAAAAGTCTTGCGAATGAAAACATGATTATCTCGAATTCGAAAACATAACAAGGAGATGCTCAAGCTGTAGCGAGTAAATCGAATAGAAAATTTCATAATCATAGAAATTTCTACTTCAATGGGTAAATATTTCTCTTATCACCCGAATTTTGAAATCATAAATGCACAATATTACATATAAAACCGTACTTAACAGAAAGCAAAATAAAGAGATGACCGAGCAAAAGCGCCTACAACAACTTTCGCCTCCTTCAAGCGAGTGAATGTACTAATGCAATGGCAATCATGAAAGAATGCAGTATCTTTTGAGCAAGTCAATAAAGAAACAATATTCCCTCAAGCTCTAAAAATATAGAAGAAGAAATACGGTAAATTATGGATAAGCATATTCTGAAAACGAAGAAAAAATCGATAGTACATTGGCAAATGGAATGCTCAAAGACACATGACAAGTAATCAAGCAAACTTCATACTATAATACTCTTGAAAAGTACATTTTAAATAACTCTCTGTACTAATTAAGAAGAAATACACATTTCTAAAGAAAATTGAAAGTAAAAGATATCATATATTTAGATAGATAAACATAACTATTAAATGTAATCAAATATGTCCGAAAGAAGCGAAATGTCTTGATTCCAAAATATGACCGTAATCTTATCTCAATAAAAATCATTATAAGAAGAAAATCAAGCAACCTTAATATACTCAACGGCATAGATCAATGTGCAGGCAAATCTTGAAAATTAGCTATAACATAGAGAAAAACAAAGACGCTGAAATTTCTCTCAAATCAACAAAGCCTCTGAACTTCAAGCTAATAAATAATCTCCAAGATATCTACATACCATATATAAATCTGCATAATTTAATAAGCGAGCAGTGATACTATGCAAAGAAAAGATCATCGCTAAACCTCTTAGGCTCATTCATGCTGACATCTATGAACCTATGAAAAATGCGTGAGAAAAATACTATATCTATTTATTGATAATTACTCGAATAATAATCATATGGCATTTATTAAACGAAGTAGAGCTTTGAAAATTTGAATTTCAAAGCATTATTAGTGGGTAAATCAGTGTCTTAGATCTGATAGAGAAGAATATTCATCAGATATTCTTTGAATTTTTGAGCAACATGAGATTAGATAGTTCTCCCATGGCAATGCCTCAACAAATAATTAATAGCGAAAAGAATGAATAAGGCAATTGTTAAATAGCTGGAAGCCTTTCTTGACTCAATATTCTGACATATTACAGATGGCTGTTTTCTGTCTGTGATAACATTCTCAGCAAGGCTCATGTCCAGTAAATATGAAAATATAAAACTGCAGTATAATAACTCTCCTGGCAGCCTTCAAAAATTTTGGAAATGAATGCTATCAAATGTGTGAAACATGAAGATGAACACAGATGAATGAATACTAGCAATTTACTCATCTTCAAACAAAGAAATTCACATCATTTACAATAAGAGCTTCAAGGTGATGAATGCTATTGTCTTGGCAATGATGAGTCTCTGCGCTCTAAGAAAAACAAACAACAAGAAGATATGCTGACATATAACCTTCTACATCGAATAAAATGATAGGCAATCAGATCCAATGAAACTGAAATGATCTGTCTGAAAAGCTCATCCGAATCATTCAAAGCAGATCTCATATTATAGGAGGCAATCAATGTCTGCAACGAGAGCTTTTGTAGAATCTTAGCTGAAACTGTACTTCTATCCTGAATTAGACCCACACAATGTCAGTAAGCTTAGCAAATGCAGATGTAGAATAATACCATGAATGAAATGTAACAAATTGAAATTTGTACCAAATTTAATACCAAAACCACATGACAAAAACTCATCATTAGAACTCATCGTCTTGAAATGAGATTAAATGAAAATGAGAATGTGGAAATGGCTTGGAACTTATTTGCAGGCTATACTCAACAAGAAAATATAGACTTTGAAGAAAGCTTGCTCACATGCTTCAGCAGAAAACCATAAATGTTTCTTGCTTTCTCCAAGCTATCAACTGAATCAGAATTTATCAAATGAATGTTAAATACGCTCTTAATGGTGATCTGAAAAGAGTATATGGGAACAGCAGGAAGATTATTTGAAGATAATCAGTCTTGTTTATGAATAAAGGCTGTGGACTCGAATAGCTCAGGCTTGTATATCGTCTTGACAAATCTTCATCAGCAAGGCTTCACTGAAAAGTCTGTATCTTTCTTTCTCTACAAGGGTGAAATGTCTGTTGTAATTATGTGAGTAATCATTTTAGGAGTAAGCGAAGAATCTATGAGTCAAGGAACAGCCCATCATCAGCAAGAGCAGAATATCTTTACCTTGGGGAACTAACATTCTTTTGGCTTGCAAGGGGAATGCATCCAGTCTGCGGTCGTGTATTCTGTCACCCAGTATCTCAGCGGAATTCTGAAATGGCATGGAAGAGATACAGGCACATAGTACACCAATGATAGCGGATGCAATCTGATTCTCATGATGGTCTCCTCGATGAATCCGAGCCAGTCCTCGTCTGATGATAGAATCTACTTTATAGCTGGGACTAGACGAGTGTAAATGCGTTAAGGATTGTTGGGTGATTCCCGGCCCCAATCGAAGATCTCGCCTTCCTTATTTATCAAAGAAGGATATTCAGATCTACAGGGAACTCCAGGACTTTGGTCTATATTATCCAGAGGATTTTGATCTTACTCTTCATGCTTGCAACGTGCGGTGAAATTTGGAAGTGTTGATGATGGAAGCGCTAGTGTGGTGCATTCTATATGGGACACGACAATATCTTGGTTATTTGAGAAACAAGATTCCTGTGCCTTATCTAAATGACTGAATATGTGGGCACTCTTGTGCGCTCAACTCCTTGGATGATGCAAACTTTACAAGATTTTCAAATCAAATGTACACCTCCTGTCCCCATTAAGTGTGACAATACAAGTGCCATCAGTATTTCAAAGAATCCTGTTATGCATTCAAAGACCAAGCACATTCCCATCAAGTATCACTTCTTACGTGAACAAGTGCTTGAGCAAACGGTGAAGTTGGAATATGTTCCCTCCAAAGAACAAGTTGCTGATATTTTTACCAAACCTCTGCCTAGGGAAGCGTTCGAGTATCTAAGACAGAAGCTGGGAGTATTCTCTGCTAGTCAAAAGAACAAATCTACATAAATTTAGAAGATGGCTTGGGATACGCGGGTTTCCTGAAACACAGTCACGTATATACGCTAGTTCCTGCAAAGAAAACCACGTATGACTGATTGCTGACATTTTTGGTTGGTTCAGCTCTCTTCAGCACAGCTGCAGTGCTGTTTGGTATCTCTGATACTGTTTGGTATCTCTGGTGGTGTTCCAGTTCTCATAATTCTGTTTCTAATGTTTTGATGAAGATGCCTTGATGATTTGTTGGTGGAAGTTTTCGGGATGCACAAACTAAGGGGGAGCCTTAGTCTTTTGGAAAGATTGCTTGGTTGCACAGATTCAGGGGGAGCATTAGCTTTGCTGAGTATAATGCAGTGTTGGAATTATGATGGTTCTGAAAATATGTTCTCTTTCTTGAGGACTTTCTGGTGTTGGTCTTAAAAGTTATATTTGTAGTTTGATGAAAAGGTCTTGTTGAGACCCATGATGTAAATTGTAATATTCTGTCATGTATGGACTTTTCAATTTGTAAACCCACTTGGTTGGGTATCTGAGTCAAATTTTGTAAACCCACTTGGTTGGGTAGCTGAGTCAAGTTTGTAAACCCACTTGGTTGGGTAGTTGAGTCTCATATGTAAATCCACTTGGATGGATAATTGATGTAAATATGAGTCTTTGGTGATAGGAAGTTCATAGAGTCATGTACTTCATTGAAAAATATGTTTGACGATTCAGCATGAACTTAGGGGGAGCTTGGCCACTTCAGTACATATCAGATCTGCAGAACGCTTCTTCCACATGAGGAGAAAAAGGGAAGAGTATGTTGATCCGCCCTTTGCCCTTGATGTCAAAGGGGGAGAGTGACATGGTGTTTGAATGATGCCAAAAATGGAGAGAGTGACATGGTAAAAATGGGAGAATGACATGGTGTCATTATATTCTTAAATGTATCTATCTGATGTGGTAACCAAACACCATCGTGGTTGCCATCAAGTCCAAAGGGGGAGATTGTTGGAAATATGATGCAGAGTGTTGTCCTTGATGGCAACCCACTGAATGAAGATGAAGACATGCGTCTGTTGACATGTATTGTCCTTGATGGCAATCCACCTGATGAAGTTATGCTTGACTTGATGGACTTGTTAAATGATGTAAATCAAGTGTGATATGATGTTTGTTGACAATATGATGCGGAGTGTTGTCCTTGAAGGCAACCCACTTGATGAAGATGATGACAACTTACTTGATGAAGTTGTGCTTGATAGAATATGTCCTTTGATGAAGGAAATGCGATGAATCTACGGTGTGAACGAAGGCAATGAAGAAAGGAATTCGACGTATTGCTAATTCTATGATGAAAAAGAGTATGTCTCTAGGTATACGCGGATTGGCCCCGGGGAAGTCGCGTATGCACGCGGAAAATAACGTGCCAAGTCGCGTATGGGCAAAAGCGCTCAAAAAGTGCAAAACCAAGGGTAGCCACCATGGTATTGACCCATTGTATTGGGTAATGATCCGCCTAATTGACCCCGTCCGGGTAGTTTTGGGCTCATGGTATTGCTTTGGCCCATGGTATTGAAAAAGGGGCTCATGGTATTGAAAAAGGATAAACCTATATAAGGAGAAGAAATTCATTGTGCAAAACATGAGTGTGGGTGCGAGATGTCTGAGCTTGAATGAATACTTCTCTCTGAAGTAGATCTGAATGGAAAGGGTTACACTTGAAGATAAATCTGAATGTATGATGCACCAATGATGAAGAAGGGGATCTAGATCTGAAATGCACTTGTATCTACTAGATCTGCTGATGGAAGGCCTAGATCTGTGATGAGGCGAACATCTAGGCGAACATCTGTCTGAAGTAAAAGGGTAAATCTGAACTGAATATCTGATCTGAAGAAGTATGCTGCTCTGTAATGATTGAAGATCTATACGCTACTTAGCCGCGGAGGAAGCGCGTATATACGCAGCTTCGCTGAAGTAAAAGCGCGTATGCGCAATGAAATATACACTGAGGTATACGCTGGTTTGTGTGGACGGAAGCGCGTATATACGCGACATCAGTAAAGGGAAAGCGCGTATGCAAACTAGGGTTTGTTGAAGCAAGGGGTATGAAATATCTGATCTGTTCTGTTGTGTTTCTGCTATCTGATCTGTGTTGATATGTATCTGTTGGTGACGTATGTTTGTGCTTAAAAGTATGGAAAGGGTCCAGTATGAAAATATGATGAAATGTGGCCTGCAAGTGGTGTTCTATTGAAGTTGTTGGATCCAGTGTGAAAATTGATGAAACGTGGTCCAAGGTGGTGCTGAAGGTTGTAGCCTTCGGTCAGGGGGTTGTAGCTCCCTTCCAGGTGAGGCTGGTAAACGAGATCGGGGGGTCGTAGCTCCCTTCCAGGAGAGGCTGGTAAACGAGTCAGGGGGTCGTAGCTCCCTTCCAGGAGAGGCTGGTAAACGAGCGCGGGTGGGTGCCTGCGTGCTGGTCAAGTCTGCGCCAGCACATATGTTGTAAGATGTTTTCTCTATAATAAAATATTGAAGGCTGAGCAACTGCAGCGGTGGTTTTCTCCCGATTTGGGTTTCCACCTAAAAATCCTTGTGTTCATGTGTGATGCTTTGTGTGATGGTTTATTCTGTTCTTACTGCACCTGTTTACTGCTTATTGAATATCTGAAGAATACATGATGGAATGATTTAAGTGAAGATTTAATGACATATCTAAATCTCTGTGTATACGCTAGTTTCATAAAGGGGATCCACGTATATACGCTAGTTTACTGAAGTAAAGTAGCGTATGGGTTTTTTAAGGAATGAAAAGTAAAAGGATTTGATTATGCAGTAAATACTGATTCACCCCCCCCCCTCTCAGTATTTTTCCCAACAATTGGTATCAGAGCGAGGTCCTTCTGAAGAAGCTTGATCGCTTGAAGGAGATCCGTCGCAATGGGAAGTCAAGAAGGAGTGATGTCTATAAAGCCACCTCTATTCAATGGAAGCAATCTGATATTCTGGAAGGTACCAACAAAAGCGGATCTGCTAAATCTTGGTACAAAACTATGGGCATTCTTGAAAGGATGTGAACAAGAATTTAGAGAAGAAAAGGGTATTTTTGTGGATTCTCTAGAAGACAATAATCTTCTTGAAGAAAACACTCAACTCAAGGTAAGCCTAGAAGAAAAGAACATAATCATAGAGACTCAAGCAAATCAGCTTGAATCAAATGAAAAACGCATTGAGGAATTGGAGTGTGAAGTAGTAAGTCTAAGAAAAGATAATGAGAAAGTGAAATCTCTCAATCTTAGATTTGCTAAAGGTTCAGAAACCTTAGAAGAGATTATCAAGGTTCAGCGGTCCCCTCTTATAAAAACAGGTCTTGGATATATTGGGGAATCTTCCCAGACTTCAGCACCAAAAACAGCCACAGCTGGTTCTCTACATTCAGCCACTCAGCAAGGGAACAAAGGATCTTTACAGGTAAAGCATGATTATCTCAATTCGAGAAACACTAACAAGGAGATCACTCAAAGAAGCTACAACCAACAGGTAAATCCGAATAGAAGATTTCATGATCACAGAAATTTCTACTTCAATGGACAATGTTTCTCTTGTCACAATTTTGGTCATAAAGCTGTTCAATGTGTTGCATATAAAACCATTATGACAAGAGAAGCAAGAAATAAAAGGATGATTATCGAACCAAAGAAGAACGCCTACAACAAATTTTCACCTCTTCAAAACGAAGTTGAATGTACTTATTGCAATAACTTTGGTCATGAAGAATCTGAATGCAGGAGCAAGGTCCAGCCAAAAGAACATGTTCCCTCAAGCTCTAAAGTATGGAAAGAGAAAGAAATACCGGTTGAAAATTGTGGGATAGCGCTATTTGCAGAAGGTGAAGAAAATAAATGGTACATTGATAGTGGGTGCTCAAGACACATGACAGGTGACAAAAGCAAACTTCATACTTATAATGCTCTTGAAAAGGAAAAGAAAGTTACATTTGGAAATGATACTCCTGCTGTAATTAAAGGAAAAGGGTCTGTATTTCTAAAAGAAAAGGTGAAGGCTAAAGATGTCATGTATGTGGATGGATTAAGGCATAACCTGTTAAGTGTTAGTCAAATGTGTGATCAAGGAGCAGAAGTGGACTTCAGTTCCAAAGAATGTGTGGTTCGTGATCTTGATACAGGTAAAATCATTATAAAAGGAAAAAGAAATCCAAGCAACCTGTATGTACTCAACTTCATAGATCAATGTTACTTGAGCAAATCTTCCGAAAATTGGCTATGGCATAGAAGGCTGGGGCATCTGAGTTTCTCTCAAATCAACAAAGCATGCAGACTTCAAGCTGTTCGTGATCTTCCCAAGATCAATCCTCCAGAAAGTACCATATGTAAATCTTGTCAATTTGGTAAGCAGACCAGAGTTCGTTTTAATGCCAAAGAAGGATCATCAAGTAAGCCTATTGAACTCATTCATACTGACATTTTTGGACCTATGAGGAAAAATTCATTACGTGGGGAAGAATACTATATCCTATTTATTGATGATTACTCCAGAATGTGTCATATCGCGTTTATTAAACACAAAGATGAAGCTTTTGAAAAATTTCAGAATTTCAAAGCATTGGTAGAAAATGAATTGGATTTAAAAATCAAGTGTCTTAGATCTGATCGAGGAGGAGAATATTCATCAAATGAATTCTTTGAATTTTGTGAACAACATGGGATTAAAATACAGTTCTCTGTAGCAGGCACTCCACAACAAAATGGTGTAGCAGAAAGAATGAATAGAACAATTGTTCAAATGGCTAGAGCTATGCTTGCTGACTCTAATGTTCCTGACATGTTCTGGAGTGAAGCAACACGTGCAGCAGTTAACATTCTCAACAAGGCTCATGTTCGGGTAAATAGTGACAAAACTCCATATGAACTTTGGTATGGTAATTCTCCCACTGTGAAGCATTTTAAAGTTTTTGGAAGTAGATGCTTTATCAAAAATAATGATGAGAAGCTTGGCAAGTTTGAACCTAGATCAGATGAAGGGATACTTCTTGGTTACTCATCTTCAAGCAAAGCATTCACATGTTACAATAAGAGGCTTCAAAAGGTTGTTGAATGTATTGATGTTGTTATTGATGAGTCTCCTGCAGCTCCTAAAGAAGAAAAACAAACAACAAAAGAAGATGATAGCGACATATGGCCTTCTACATCATATGGAAATGATATAGGCAGTGAATCCAATGATGAACCTGAAAATGATCTATCTGAAAAAGCTCCATCCAGATATGTTCAAAAGAATCATCCTGAATCTCAAATTTTGGGAGACAAGGAATCAGGTGTACGAACAAGAAGAACTCTTGCGGGATCTTCTAGTAATTTGGCACTTCTATCCACAATTGAACCACACAATGTCAATGAAGCTAGCAAATATGAATGTTGGAATAATGCCATGGATGAAGAGCTTGAGAAAATTGAAAAGAATGACACTTGGGATTTGGTACCAAGACCACATGATAAAAATGTCATTGGAACTAAATGGATCTTCAAGAACAAGTTAAATGAGAATGGGGATGTTGTAAGGAACAAAGATAGACTTGTTTGCAAGGGGTATACTCAACAAGAAGGTATAGACTTTGAAGAAACTTTTTCTCCTGTAGCTCGACTTGAAGCCATAATAATGTTTCTTGCTTTCTCAAGCTATCAACGAATCAAAGTTTATCAAATGGATGTTAAATCTGCATTTCTTAATGGTGATCTAGAATAAGAAGTATGTATAGAACAACCGGAAGGATTCATTTTGGGGAATGATGAAAATCTTGTTTGTAGACTTAAAAAGGCTCTGTATGGACTCAAACAAGCTCCAAGGGCTTGGTATTATCGTCTTGACAAATATCTTCATCAACAAGGCTTCACAAAAGGATCTGTTGATAGCAACTTATACACAAAAGTTGAAAATGATAAACTATTGATTGTAGTTGTATATGTTGATGATATCATTTTTGGGAGTAACGAAGAATCTATGAGTCAAAAATTTGCTTCTGTCATGCAGCAAGAATTTGAAATGTCTTTACTTGGAGAACTAACATTCTTTCTTGGCTTGAAAGTGCATCAATCTGCAGATGGTATATTCCTGTCACAAGAAAAATATCTCAAGCAAATTCTGAAGAAGTATGGCATGGAAGAATGCAAACCTGTAAGTACACCAATGATAACCGGATGCAATCTCAGTTCTCATGATGATTCTCCTCCGGTGAATCAACCAGAATACAGATCAATGATAGGAAGTCTACTTTATCTCACTGGGACTAGACCAGACATTATGCATGCAGTTGGGATTGTTGGACGATTCCAAGCTAATCCAAAAGAGTCTCACCTTCAGGTTGTCAAAAGGATATTCAAATATCTACAAGGAACTCAAGACTTTGGTCTATGGTATCCAAAGGATGCTGATCTTACTCTTCATGCTTACACTGATGCAGATTGGGCTGGAAGTGTTGATGATCGGAAAAGCACTAGTGGTGGTGCATTCTATATGGGACCTCGGTTAGTATCTTGGTTCAGCAAGAAGAAAAATTCTATTGCCTTATCTACAGCAGAAGCAGAATATGTGGCTGCCGCATCTTGTTGCACTCAACTCCTTTGGATGATGCAAACCTTACAAGATTTTCAAATCAAATGTACACCTCCTATTTCCATTATGTGTGATAATACAAGTGCCATCAGTATCTCAAAAAATCCTGTTATGCATTCAAAGACCAAACACATTCCCATCAAGTATCACTTCTTACGTGAACAAGTGCTTGAACAAAAGGTGAAGTTGGAGTATGTTCCCTCCAAAGAACAAGTTGCTGATATTTTTACCAAACCTCTGCCCAGGGAAGCGTTCGAGCATCTAAGACAGAAGCTGGGAGTATTCTCTGCCAGTCAAAAGAACAAATCTGCATAAATTTAGAAGATGGCTTGGGATACGCGGGTTTCCTGAAACACAGTCACGTATATACGCTAGTTCCTGCAAAGAAAACCGCGTATGACTGATTGATGACATTTTTGGTTGGTTCAGCTCTCTTCAGCACAGCTGCAGTGCTGTTTGGTATCTCTGATACTGTTTGGTATCTCTGGTGGTGTTCCAGTTCTCATAATTATGTTTCTAATGTTTTGATGAAGATGCCTTGATGATTTGTTGGTGGAAGTTTTCAGGATGCACAAACTAAGGGGGAGCCTTAGTCTTTGGAAAGATTGCTTGGTTGCACAGATTCAGGGGGAGCATTAGCTTTGCTGAGTATAATGCAGTGTTGGCATTATGATGGTTCTGAAAATATGTTCTCTTTCTTGAGGACTTTCTGGTGTTGGTCTTAAAAGTTATATTTGTAGTTTGATGAAAAGGTCTTGTTGAGAAAATTGTAATATTCAGTCATGTAAGGACTTGTCAATTTTGTAAACCCACTTGGTTGGGTAGTTGAGTCAAATTTTGTAAACCCACTTGGTTGGGTAGCTGAGTCAAATTTGTAAACCCACTTGGTTGGGTAGTTGAGTCTCATATGTAAATCCACTTGGATGGATATTTGTTGTAAGTATGAGTCATTGGTGATAGGAAAGTCATTGAGTCATGTACTTCTTTGGAAAATATGTTTGAAGATTCAACATGAACTCAGGGGGAGCTTGGCCACTTCAGTACATATCAGATCTGCAGAACGCTTCTTCCACATGAGGAGAAAAAGGGAAGAGTATGTTGATCCGCCCTTTGCCCTTGATGTCAAAGGGGGAGAGTGACATGGTGTTTGAATGAAGAGACAGAATGGTGTCAAATATTTGGGAGAGTGACATGGTGTCATTGTATTCTTAATGTATCTATCAGTTGTGGTCACCAAACACCATCATGGTTGCCATCAAGTCCAAAGGGGGAGATTGTTGGAAATATGATGCAGAGTGTTGTCCTTGATGGCAACCCACGAATGAAGATGAAGACATGCGGCTGTTGACATGTGTTGTCCTTGATGGCAAACCACCTGATGAAGTTATGCTTGACTTGATGGACTTAGTAAATGATGTAAATCTGATATGATATAATGTCTGTTGACAATATAATGCTAAGTGTTGTCCTCGAAAAGCAACCCACTTGATGAAGATGATGACAGCTTACTCGATAAAGTTGTGCTTGAGAGAATGTTCCTGATGAAGAAAATATGATGTTTCTACAGTGTGTACAGAAGGCAATGAAGAAAGGAATTTAGAATGTGCTCAAAATATGATGAAAAGAGTATGTCTCTTTGTATACGCGGATTGGCCTAAGGAAAGTCGCGTATGCACGCGGAAAATAACGTGCCAAGTCGCGTATGGGCAAAAGCGCTCCAAAAGTGCAAAACCGGGGGTAACCACCATGGTATTGACCCATTGAATTGGGTAATGTTCCGCCTAATTAACCCCGTCCAGGTAGTTTTGGGCTCATGGTATTGTTTTGGCCCATGGTATTGAAAAAGGGGCTCATGGTATTGAAAAAGGATAAACCTATATATGGAGAAGAAATTCATTGAGCAAATTATGAGTGTGGGTGCAAGATGTCTGAGCATGAATGAATACTTCTCTCTGAAGTAGATCTGAATGGAAAGGGTTACACTTGAAGATAAATCTGAATGTATGATGCACCAATGATGAAGAAGGGGATCTAGATCTGAAATGCACTTGTATCTACTAGATCTGCTTATGGAAGGCCTAGATATGTGATGAGGCGAACATCTAGGCGAACATCTGTCTGAAGTGAAAAGGGTAAATCTGAATTGAACATCTGATCTGATGAAGTATGCAGCTCTGTAATCATTGAAGATCTATACGCTACTTCGCCGCGGAGGAAGCGCGTATATACGCGGCTTCTCTGAAGTAAAAGCGCGTATGCGCAATGAAATATACACTGAGGTATACGCCGGTTTGTGTGGACGGAAGCGCGTATATACGCGACATCAGTAAAGGGAAAGCGCGTATGCAAACTAGGGTTTGCTGAAGCAAGGGGTATGAAATATATGATCTGTTCTGCTGTGTTTCTGCTATCTGATCTGTGTTGATATGTATCTGTTGGTGACGTATGTTTGTGCTTAAAAGTATGGAAAGGGTCCAGTATGAAAATATGATGAAATGTAGCCTGCAAGTGGTGTTCTATTGAAGTTGTTGGATCCAGTGTGAAAATTGATGAAACGTGGTCCAAGGTGGTGCTGAGGGTTGTAGCCTTCAGTCAGGGGGTCGTAGCTCCCTTCCAGGTGAGGCTGGTAAACGAGATCGGGGGTCGTAGCTCCCTTCCAGGTGAGGCTGGTAAACGAGTCAGGGGGTTGGAGCTCCCTTCCAGGAGAGGCTGGTAAACGAGCGCAGGTGGGTGCACAGTCGCCGAGATCAAAATCGCGCCGGCCCCTGTATGTTGTAGAAGTTTTCTCTATAATAAAATATTGAAGGTGGCTTGGGTCAGCGGTGGTTTTCTCCGATTTGGGTTTCCACCTAAAAATCTTGGTGTTCATGTGTGATGCTTTGTGTGATGGTTTATTCTGTTCTTACTGCACCTGTTTACTGCTTATTGAATATCTGAAGAATACATGATGGAATGATTTAAGAGAAGATTTAATGACATATCTAAATCTCTGTGTATACGCTAGTTTCATAAAGGGGATCCGCGTATATACGCTGGTTTACTGAAGTAAAGTAGCGTATGGGTTTTAAGGAATGAAAAATAAAAGGATTTGATTATGCAGTAAATACTGATTCACCCCCCCCTCTCAGTATTTTTCCCAACGATCGATGTATGCAATGGTATGTACTAGACCAGACATTGCACATGCGGTGGGAGTATTGAGCAGGTTTATGTCAAACCCAGGGAAGGAGCATTGGACAGCAGTGAAGCGGGTTTTCAGATATTTACGTGGCACTAGTGATTATGGCTTGTGCTACCAGGGAAGACCGGGATTGGAAAGAATGTTGGACATTCGTGGTTTTGTTGATGCAGACTGGGCTGGAGATCTGGACCAAAGAAGATCTACAAGTGGGTATGTGTTTAACCTATTTGGAGGCGCAATCAGTTGGATGAGTAAAAGACGGTCTATAGTGGCTCTTTCAACTACAGAGGCAAAATACATAGCGGCCACTCATGCAAGCAAGGAAGCAGTTTGGTTGCAGAGATTGTGTTCAAGTATGGGGTTGGTATAGCAAGCTATAAGGATAGACTGTGATAGCCAAAGTGCAATTTTCTTGGCTAAGAACCCTGCTTATCATTCAAAAACAAAGCACATTGATGTTCAATATCACTTTGTTAGAGATATGGTTGAGGCTAAAAGGGTGTTGCTGGTAAAGGTGGACACTTTGAAGAATGTTGCATATGCATTGACGAAGTCTGTGAGCACTCAGAAGTTCTCTTGGTGTAGAGAAACAATGGGTGTTGAAGAATTGGCCCAATGACTAAGCTCTCATGTGGCCCCCTGTGGAAAGAAAACAACAAGTGGGAGAATGTTGGGTATGTGTTATATTCTTTCCACGATTAGCCCCACGCACTGTATGTTGCGTCGGGCGTAGCTGGGGGGTCACGATGGGTGAAGCAGTCCCCACCGTTGGGGTCCGGGGCAGCGCCCCGGCCAAAATTTGTTTTTTGTGCGGACCCACTCATAGGCGGATCCGCCCATGGTTTTGTGCATGGTTTTGCACATGGTTTTGGGGTTCGATGGTTTTCGGCCCCTGGTATTTTTGTAGATCCGGTCAAGGGAACTACGGTTATGTTCTAATCAAGGGTTAATGGATTGGGGTTTATGTATGCTCCGGCATGTATATATATGTGTTGTAACACTAAAAGGAATATAATGAAAAATCAAGCTGGTCGTCCCGATTTGGGATCCAGGGGAAAATCTCTGTGTTTATCTATTTTATGTTTTATGCTCTCGCTATTGTTTATTTTCTGTTATAAGATTCGTGTGTAGATAATTTATGTTCGGGGTTAGAAACTGATCTAGAAAGGTCAAAGGACCTCATACATGTTCTACAAATGCAAAATAAACAAATGAGTGGGCAAATGGCAATTTATGAGGCCCAAGCATTCAAATACCAAAGGGAAGCATACAAAGCACAAGTCAATCTTGAAGAGTATATGGGAAAATTTGATGATACCAAGGAAGAAGAGCAGCCAATAAGAAAAAGGCCTAGGACTATGGGTCTTAGGAAAGCTTTGGAGAAAAATAAGGAAGAAGAATCAGCCCTTGTTCGATCTTATCCTCTCACACAATTGCTCGCCCAAGAAATAGAAAATGATAAAGAATCATGGCTTGAAAGAGACAACAAGAATTTGGCAGATAAATTAGAGAAAGAAAATAGAGACTTGGGTCTGCAAAGGAAGATGACCGGGCACTACAATAAATTGAACCAATTTTCCCGAAGAAAGCTCAAACTTGCTCAAGAAAGGCTCAAAACTGCCCGAAAGAGGCGCCCAGTGGAAAAAGTGTAAAAGGACATATCTAGGCTTGAAATCTTGGCCTCATATTCCTTTCATGCTTCTAAGAACCCATAAGGGGATTGCTTGCCAAAATTGAGCAACTTTTGATATGATCTTGTTTTTTGTGTTTTTTGGCCCTAATTGCACATTTTTCCAGGCGCTACCATGGGTGCTAGGAGCATCCTCAGCTCATGAAAGTCATTTTTTTGGATGTATTAAATTTGGGGGCAGCCACTCACAAATTTTTAGATCAAAAGGAGGTGTTTTGGTCCCCCAAAGAGGCAAAAATCAGTCAAAATTCACCTTTCTTCCTCACATATCAGCAGATGAGACCCTCCTGGGTTTTTTCACTTAGTCCACCTTTTAACAGACTTCCAGGGACCAGTTTTGGAAAAATAAAGTAGTTCCAGAAACTAGACATCTAGGGATTTCCAACAAACTATCACGGGCCTCGTTTTGACATCGGGAGGTCCCTCAAAAGTTGTTTGAAAAATAGGCTTCTTTCTGCTACTACGCTCCTGTAGCATTTTGACTAAAAAAGCAGTTTTCTGAATATGATCATCCAAATGTGTGTTTAGCTATTTTTAACTCTATTTCAGAGATCAAAAGTCAATTTTATTTCTATTATTAGCTTAAATAGATATTTTTTAAGATATGTTGTGCCTTGGGCTTTGCAAAGCCTCAAGGACAAAATCAGATATTTGTATTAGGCCAATGGCCTTCTAAATGCTCTAAGAGGGTTTCTTTCTCTTTGGCCTATATAATCCAAGAGAATTCATTGTAACCAGAGGATAAAATTGATGTTATAGAGCAATACATAGCATTACAAGCTTTGAAGAAATACTTTGTCTCATGAAGTGGATGATTTCTTGTTTGACTTGGATGGTGGAGGAGGACTGTTTGTAGGATTCCATGGCTTGGTGAATGGTATTGTGTTCCTTATCTGTTATGTTTCCTTAGTTTATCATACATGTTTTCATGCTTCTTGCTTGTTGTAGGTTTCAAACATCGGGGAAAACCTCCCGGTCGGGACCTTAAGACAACTCCTTTTCTGTTTGGTGTGGTGGCTCCGACTGGATTTAAAGGACCAATTTCCTTGTAACTAAATGGATTGGATTGGATGGGTGGAAATGGGACTAAACTAACTGAAATAAAACTATCTAATTTAAGCTAAATACTGATAAAGAAATTCTAGCACTAACCCGGGTAGCTATATGTGAATACAACTTAAGATTGTTTCAATTCAACAATAACCATAAAAATGTGTTATTAATTAAATTGAAATATGCAGAAACAAATAAAGATAACTCTGTTTAAGAAATTAAACAGAGTTATATAAACATATTGCATTCATCATTGTATACCATTTACATGTAACTATGAAAAATAACATTTCAATTATACTCAGAAATGATATATAAAAGAAAGCGTTGTGAAAACCAATATACATATAAATGATAGCAATTTTAAACCGAATATCATAAGACAAAAGAGATCAACAGTGAACAGATAGAAATACCTTGTTCATCTTGAAGAGTTTCAAATGCAATCTGATACTCTATCCAGTAACTATAATGCAAAACCAAATTCCAAGGTACAGAAATGCAACACTTCAAAGATAATTCCGCATGAAAATCACGAGATGTGATCCTTTTCAAAAAATATATAAGACAATGGAGTACAGAAATGCAATCTCCAAGTCCAAAAATATTAAGATCCAGGACCCCTCTCTAAATGCATGAGAGGGGTTTAAATACTACTTAACTAACTCTAAAAATAGTTTATTACAAAAATTAAGGATTCGGTTCAATGACCGTCCTTTTCCTAGGCTAAAATACGGTGAAATTAAAACTAAATCTATCTATCTATTAACTTGATCTTTAAGTTTGCAGGCATCTAGCATAGTTTTGAGAAGATGCGGTTGACCGACTTCAGAATTCAACTGTCCTGAAAAGACAGAGTCGGCAAGCGTAGGAGCAATCTTCTCTGTGGCATTGATGATACAATTGAGCGCACTGTGCTGACTGTGTGGCTTCACCAAGTACATCCAGTATGAGTCCCAATTCAATCTTGTCAGCCCTTGGATGGATTTTGCTCTTTCTTCTGCCTTTTGCCTCCATTCTGTTTGCAGTTGATTTGCCTGTGGGAGATATCCTGGAACAGTTTCAGGAATCAAGTTAGATTTGTGTAAATTGTCATTTACACAATCAGTGAGAGTGTTTGCCGCTGTAGATGCCTCCTCTGCTGCCCTTTCTGCTCTTCTGATTTGTGCATCCCAATTATTAAACAGTATTTCTTTATGGTTCTCGTTAATGATGGGTGCACCATCTTTTCTGCCTTCTTCTGTCTTTTGCCATGCTAGATAATCATTGATCTTTTCATTAATCAAATCATAATCATTTCGTAAATCTACGACATGATTTGTGATTTTATCGCTCTCTTGGCATAAAGAATTCCATTGCAATATTTTTTGGCAGAAAACTTCCTCTTGTTGCAGTAGTTGATTGTTTAAAGAGATGGTTTCTGAAATGAATTCAGGAAGCTTAGGATCATCTTTATGCTGATCTTTGATAATCTGTATTTGTTTGTCTTTATCAGCCAGGCTTTTTTGATGTCTTGTTTGCATTTCTTGAAGTTGTTGTTGTAACTCTTCAAGTTTTAATTGTGCTTCCTTATTGGCCTGTACCTGTTGCAATTGTTGTTGCAGAGCTTTTATCTGTTCTTCTTTTTCATCCAACAAAAGTTGTATCTCAACTGCTTTATCAATTGTTGCAGAAGCATAAGCTCCTATTATTTGAGATAACTTAGTGAGATTATGAGTAGGCTCTGTGGCAGGATCTTTCCACAAAACATCTACTTGTTCTGGTTCGGTAGCAATTGCACTTTCTATTTTTCTCTTTTTCCTTTGTCTCTTTACTATTGCTTTGTATTTTGGGCTATAAAATACATCTAGAGGAGGAATTTCCTCTACATTAAGTACAATTTCAGAGGAGGGTGTGATTGGTATGTGCTCTGTTACTGCGGCTGTGCTGCTTGTTCCTGTGCTCAAAACTTTGGTTGTCTGGACAGGGGTCTGTACATTCTGTCCTTCTATATTAATCAATTGATTAAAGGTTTCCCATTCTTTATCTAACTCAATGGTGACTGGCTGTTGCTGTACATTGGGTGGAGGAGGATTTGTTTGTTGAGAAGTCAAAATTTGATGTTGAGTAAGCTCTTTAGATTGTGCAGAATCTTTAATGGATTCTTCCATTTTATCTTCCTTTTCTTTAGACTTATTGGAGTGTTCAGAATCTCTGTCAGATTTTGATTTGGATTTACCTATACTTGAACTGTCGTTAAGACTAACACTAGGAGTTTGCTCCCTTGCAGGCTCTAAGCGTAGATTATCCAAAGGAATAGGAATTAGTCTCCTTTCTCTGTAAAGCTTGAATTCCTGGAATTCCTCTGGAGATAGCTGAGCTTGAGATGAATTCAAAACTTCTTTGAATGAATTTCTTGCTTGGAACATATCATCAAAAAGATCCTGCTCCCCGGCAAATTCCCTTACTTTGATTGCATTGGTAAAATTCTTAACAATATCATTTGGGTCAAATAACCTTCTTGAGAATTTGAACAGCTATAGGCATGTAACGTTGCCTATCTCTTGAAATGCATGACCAATATCCAACAGTGAAAATGTTCCACATTTTATGGGAAATTGTGGCCAAATGCCCTTTTTCTTGTCTTTTAAATCTTTTGTTATACCTCCCTGGCCACAGGTCTGATAAGCAATTTCCCGAGCTACAAGTCTATCTGGAACATATAAGGGTAAAACATGGGGAGAAGCATACCTTCCAAAAACCCTAATATAGGTGAACAATTCTTCTCCAAACCATCTTGCGACGGGGAGAATATCAACCTCTGTTTCTGAGGATAACCTCGGGGCATCCTTATTATACAATGTTCTGTACAATGGCAGCATTATTCCATGACAAATTTGGTAAAAATGGGGGACAAACTTAGACTCCCATAGTTCTTTATGGTATACATGAATGGGCAAGGGATCGTGGATAGTCCATTTCCAGCCCATCACAGGGAATTTAGAGACATAGTAGATGGCGTCCATGACATAAGCAGATAAATAAAAAGGCGGATAAACCCGCTGGGAAACATTTCGTTTAGACCGGTAATGAAAAATAGCAGTGGTGAGATTATCAGATAGGATTTTGGCCCAGTCTACAATTGTAGAATTAACAGCCGCATTCAACAAAGGAAGCCATTCGGGTAAGATCATATTTATGTCAGGCTTTCCAAAAAGCCTGCATAACATGGCAGCAGTAAAACAATAAGGAGAGGTAAGTGAACCCGTGTTGTACATACCTTGTTTGTTTTTCTTCAATGGTTCACTTCTTTTGGTCCACTCCTTTGTGCATTCTACCAAATTTGAGTGTTCTTTGGCAAACTCTTCCATAAATTGCTTGTTGAAAGTCGCCTGAGGTTCTGGCAGCTTATACATTAATCTCAGATCTTCTATGGTGAATGACCCGATTAGCTCTTCCGATGGAGTTCTGAATTGTCTGTCTGAAATATCTGTGCTATCCAGCACCCATCTCACCATGTATGTATATGGGAGAATCCTTGGTCTTGCTGCTATTCTATGTAGAAATGAGCAAGCCAAGTCTCTAAGGGTTGCTTCAGACGTATCCTTTGAACCTGCTGTAGCTGCAACTTTTATCACCACAGGGTTTTCATCTTCTAACAGATTATACATTCCCTCCCAAGTGGATATACCGGCGTCCTTGTTACAGGCGGTGTCTGCGTATAGCGAAGCCATTTCTTTTTTCTCAGAACTTGAGCTCTTCTCCTTCTTACCCATAGTGTTTAGCGGAAGCTTTGTATAGTGGTTTTCTCCTTCGTGCCTGCGTTTTACGAATAAATGAGAGTAATGATATAAGAAAGGTGATGAGACTATTTTGAATGTGAAAGCGGATGAAATATAATATTTAAATTGTGAAACGACTTTCAATCTAAACACAATCTCATTTCACATTAATAATCAATCCAATCATTTAATATAATCATTAAAGCGCATAATGGATTTGACATATGGGAAGATTGCCTTGGGATAGCGTGCCTATATGAATCTGCGACATTGCGATCTGTGATTTGCTGCGCAATATCACAATATCGCAATGTCGCAATATCGCAAAATGAAGTCATCGCAGTCATAAAAATAGCGCAAAAGTGGAAATTGCGCAATAGCG
>JAXQQM020076787.1:0-14907 GCA_034641835.2 Pinus albicaulis
GGTTTTCTCTGCTGTCTTTTTGGGCTGATTTTCTGCGTTTTTCTTGACAGCAGTGCTAGTGTTCTTATCTTTTGATTTATCTATGTTTCCCTTGCTCCTAAGATCATACTGTTTGTGTATCTCCATGATTGCATTTTCAAAACCTAATCTATAGTCATCAGAATCTTCATAGGTGTTTGTATTTTGATCAGAAGAGAAAAAATCTTGTTCTTCCTCAGTGAGGAAAACATCATCCCCACTATTTGATCCAATCAAGTTTACATGGGATTCTTCCAACCTTTCCAACTCCCTATCTTCCTCATATTGATCTACATAGTTTTGTTGGAAGGGAGGTCTAATCTGTTGGTCATTTTCGTTCTGTTTTTCTTGATTGTTTTCTCTTCTATAATTCTGATTTCTATTTCGAGGAGCAGCTTGGTTTTGATTTGCTTGTGCTTTCTTAATTATACTCATCTCTTTCATCATTTATTCCAACATCCTCTCCATTTTTGAGCTTGAAGTAGAAGGAGTGGACTCTTCTCTAAAAGACACTCTCTTCTCAGTTTTAATTCTTGCTCTCTTCTCCATCAAGTTGACTTCCACAGAAAGAGCACCCTGTTGCATATCTTCTAGAGTTGCAAAGTTTCTTTCTCTCAGCTGATAGGTCATATCAGAGTCAAATCCTTCAGGAAATTTATTTAAAGCTGAGCCCTGTGGACGTTTTAGTTTTGGGGAAAGTGAATTATACACACTATTGAACCTAGTGCAGTAAGCTTGAACACTTTCTCCAGTGTTTCTATGGAGGTTTTTGTAGTCAGAAAGGACTTGGAGAGGGTTTTTCTTTACTTCCCATTTGTTTAGGAACGTTTGATGAAAGCCTTGGAGATCATTAATACTATGGGCGGCTATACCTTTGAACCATTTTCTTACGCCCCCCCCTAAACTCTGAGCAAATAAACTAAGCTTGAAAAAATCATCATCGATTTCATTTCTGTCAAAGTAGTCATTCATTTTATCTACATGTTGTGATGCGGTTGTAGCATTGTTGGCATCATACAATGGAATTTTGGAATGATAGTCCTGTGGAAGATTAACTAATGGTACAGGAAGGACTAGGGGAGCATACCATGCTGCCATGATAGGTGGTGGGGGAGGATTTATAAAAGGGAAAGTGGGTTGAGGTGTAGTGGTTTGAACAGTGGATGAAGGGTGAGTAGAAGTGGATGGACCAGGAATATATTGTTGAGCTGATCTCGGATGAGAGACACCTAAGTTGTGAAGGAAATGTAAGTCAAGAGGTGTTGTTTCTCTATTACCAGGATGCTCACTTGCTTCAGGGGATGAAAGTGAAAATTCAGAGTCTAGCTGAGTTATATCATCAAATGACCTAGTTCTAAATGGATTTACTAAGTCAAGTTGTGATTGTTGTAGAGCTGTAAGATTTTCGGGAACTGAATTGGCTCTCAAGGGTGATCTGAAAATAGTTGATATCTTAATCCTAGGAGACTTCCAAAGGATGCTTTCAGGGTTTTCAACTATTCCCGGTGGGTTTGGGTCAGGGTAGGCTCTAGTGTGAATCTTTCTAGGAGCCACTATGCTATGTTTTTCAGACCTAGTTGAAAAAGAAATTTTTTAACCAAATATGACAATCTTTAAGAGGCTAACTGATCTTTTCAGAAGAGGGAAAATTTTAGTCTTAAAGCCTTCTAGCTGAGTTTGTACAATGTTGTTAAGACTTGGGGTCTTCCCAATGGAGTCTTAAGGTCTATTCTTTAGGATCATGGAGTTGCCAGGTGGAAATTTTTAGCTCTTTTGGAGGTCCACCACCAAGTTTATTATGAAGCCCAACTGAAATGTTTTTGGGTTTTTCTGAGTTTTATGATCTTACAAGTTATGAGAGTGTCCTAAATCTGTCTTAACACTTAGCTAGGGTGTCAAAACGTCTAGAGTTCACTCTTATGGCTTGGTAACTGAATCCTTCAAGGTTTGACAAGGCTTTATAAGAATCCTAAGGGTTACTTAGTTTGTCACTGATTCAAAAGGTCCTATCATGATTACCATTAATTGGTAGTGCTTGAAGAAGGTTACTTATAAGGGATTTTTGGAGTCCTAGGGGTACTTAGATTGTTATTGACTCAGAAGATCCCACCGTGATCGCCATTATGTTGGTGTCCCATGTTTTGATAGTTTGGAAAATCAAAAGACAAGGCAACATCAGAACCAATCTTTAGAGTTACAGGATCTAGTCCTCCTGCTCTCAGAGAGGGATCTCTCAAAGTTTGTTTGCAAAGGTTTATCTTGTGTGCTTAGAGTATTGGTTTTAGACTAGTTATTAAGTGCAGGTATTTGTTTGTTTGGTTGGGTTGAATTGATACAGCAGAACATAAAAGGTCTAGGAAAGATATATAGGACAGTAAAATATCTGTTTCATTGGGAAATGGAGTCAAAAAGAGGTCATAACACACTTATCAAAGGATATGGGATATCAAAGGGAAAATCTAACTTGGCCACAGGATCCTTTTGTTTTTGGAATGGAATGAACATTAATGATTTGGAAAGAGAGTTTTAATTCTCAACGAAGGGAATTTGAAAGCATAATTTGAAACAATAAAGAGTTCTTTGATAGACAGGGCTAACCATAAATTCTACAAATCACACCTTTAAGCAAACAATGATTTCAAAACAACTTTCAAAGTAAAATCTAAGATTCGGGGAACACCCTATTTCCTCAAATATTTTATTCTAAAGGACTTTAGAAAACATATAAGATTTACTGATAATCACAGTCATAGAAGAGGGAACACCTAAAAACATCTATGATCATAATTATAATGACCTTTAAGACAACTTTTTAAGTGAGGACAAAGGGCAAGATCAAAAAAGACCTCTCTGATTCACTATAAGAAAAAAAATTCAAAGGGAGACTTCAATAACAGTTTTTAAGTGGCAGCAAACAAGCAGGGAGGACCATAAATCATGCTGAAACCAACTGTTCAAACTATTAAGGAAATAAACAAGCATGAAGAATAAGGAGAAAGATTAAAGCCTTTAAAATATTTCAGCAGAAGAAAACATAAAACAGTGAAGGATGAACAGGTCTAAGGTGCTTCCAGGAGTCATTTCTTAGCCTATTACTTTCTATCCTATTGTAGTGATAAATTATGGAACATAATGAAAACAGGGAAAAACATGAAACAGTTCAGAATACTTCACCAACAGCCAAGCTCATGAATCCAATGATAGAGCCTTCTCAGGAACAAACATGCAACAACATCATCAAGACCTCCAAGACTTCAATTTATTCTTCAACTTCAAAGGACTATGTATTGATTTCAGAGAGTTTCAATATTACAGCTTGTGATCAAACAACAACCAACCCCTCACTCATCTTCTGCTGTAGTATATATAGAAGAATGAGGAGGTGAGATCTGATAAAAGATCTCAATTACAATTAATACAGAGTTAATGTCTTCTTGGCCCTTGGGGGGCTCAATGAATAAACTGTACAGGTGTTTCACTGTATTAATTGATTTACACTTATGAATTAAGCTCGGTGGGAGCTTTGTTGACCTTTGAGGCTCTGTGTGACGCTAGGGTTACCCTGCAGATGTCTTTTGCATTAAGTTTTATTGCAGAAGTAACCTTTCCGGCTGTTCTGAGGCGAAAATCTTCATTCGATTAATAACTTCGGCCCCTGATTGAGTACTTTGGGAAACAGGTGGCACTATGGTAGCTGAGAGGAATCGATTTGCCTCAGATTGTGGCGGTGGAAACCTTCCTGCTTGATAAAACACTTTAGGTTTTCTGTAAACTGTGTTTTATTTGGGATTAGGCTTTTGATAAGTATCTTAGACATAATCTCCACAAATATGTCCCTTAATCCTCTGTTCTGGTGCATTTTTGTCTTCGACGCTGATACTCTTTGACAGTGTTAAATCCATGGTTTTCTTGCTGGTATGCAGGGCTGCGTAGGCTCATAAGGCATCCATGCTTGAGGAAACGTGCATTTCCACCCTGTGGATGATTTCCTTCGATGAATCGAACACGGGAGGGTCGTCACCCTCCGCCTCTGAATCTTCTTTGAAAATTGTGAGAAAATGATAAGAAACCCTACAAAATATGAAAACTATTAAAAAATCCTGCTTTTATAGGTTGACTGCAACGTAGGGCGTGCGAGGAGATCGGAGCCGTTGGATGGCATCATCCAATGGTCAGGATTGATCGGGAGCGATCGTAGAATGGGCGGAAGAAAATTAGATCAGGGCCGTCGATCGTGCAGAGATCGACGGTCGAGATTGAATGAAGCGGTCAGAGGAGAAGGATGAATCTGAGCCGTCAATCACGCCGAGATCGACGGTTAGGATGGGCAATGGAATGTCAAATGGAGAGATCGGGCGATGAATTGTGGGTCTTCGATCTGCAGATCAGATCGACGGCGAAGATTGATTTGCCGCTGTATGAGGGCCTGGCTATCGTGTGCGCACCTTCGTTAACCCTCGAGCAACTCTGGCGAGCGATCACCGTTGGATCAGTGGGCCCAGATCGGACGGTCCACAACGATATCGCTGGGCGTCCTGGTCCGATCATTAACGTGCGATGGACGACGGATGGATGGCAGTTTTCAAATAGTACACGGGACATGTGGTGGCAGGTGTATGGAATCACTGGCCATCGGGGGAAAACAGCCTTTTGCCCGAAGGCGGTGCAATGGATACTTTTGGTTTTGGGAAAACGACGCACAACTGGGGGGTCCACAGGGAGGCACGCTCCGCACCGTCCGATCTGTAGATCAGATCGACGATCGAGATCACTCCATAATTTGCACGGGCGGAAAAATTAAATAAAATTTTTCGATGGTTTAAACAAATATCAAAGGTTTTTTAATGTTTTGCAAAGAAATATTTATTTAAACCGGTTAAGCGCCCGACTGGCTCAGCGCGCGGTCACGGCGCCAGGGTGTATGGGCGGAAAGGCTAGGGACTTAGCCCAAGGGGGCTTAAGCCCAATATATATAACCAAATGGGTTTTTAATGGTTTTCCTCATGATTTTCAAAGGTTTGAGGGTTCCGATAAGGCCAAGAGTGAGTCTTAAACCTTATAAAGGGGATTTTGAGGAGGGGAAAAGGCAGAAACATGAAATTGTTGAATTTTCATGGGGAACGAAGGGGTAGAAAAAGAGGTTAGCTTTTAAAGAGGAGGAAGGGGGAAAATGGTGCTTGCAGCAGTATTTCAAGATGGGACTAGCAGGATTTCAGAGTTCTTTCAAGATGGGAACATCAGTGAAGGTTTGGACAGAGGCAAGAGGCCTTCAAAAAGTCTTCAAGAGCCACGCTTTTAGTGAGAAAATTGTTCCTTGAAGGCTCAAAATAGATTTAGCCATACCTTTTGGGATAATCGTATTTGTGTGGCTAACAGATCATATGTGAGCTCCTGTGAGATCGAATACATCCCTCCTCTTGCCCCCGATGAACCGAACACTCCGAGAGAGTGGCTCGTGTACCGACTAGAGGTACCTCAAGGGGAGATACCGATGTTCTATCATTGCATCCCTCCTATTTCTTTTTCTTTCTTCCTCGTAGGCGCTCGTTTCTACTCTTTCATGTTATCTTCTTCCTCGCCTCGAGCTCGCTTCTCGTTGCTTCTAATTCGGCTTCTTACATCACTGCCACAGTTTGTCTGCTTTTTCTCGCGGCTCTGTTGCTCTGATTTTTTCTGGTGGTCGGCTTCCACTTTATCTAACTCTTTCTTGAGCTCCCATTCTGAAGTAGCCTCTGCCTCTTGTTTCTCCTTTTCCTTCTTGGCCTCCTCGGACTGCCTTTTCTTCTACTCTGACCTTAAGCTCTTCTTGCACTTATCTTCATCTTCTTTCATTTTCTTCTCTCTTTCTTGCTGGGCTTGGGCTTCTATTTCTTTCTGTTGGGTAGAAGTACTATGCCCTGTACTGGTTCGAGGCTTTTTAGCCAAAGAAGAAGAAGCGCCCCCCAATTTGCGGCTCCTGTCTTCCAAGGTTTGGTCATCTGGGTCTTCTTGATCAGAGTACACCCCCGAAGCAAGTCGGCGATCTGCATTATACCAGTTTCTTCTTTCATCCTCGCCTGGGCAGTCCGTGTGTTGGTAGTTCCATTTGAACTTAGCCCTATTGCAGTGATCAGGGACTATCCTTTCCGGGTCATACGTTCGGTAGTCTAATGCCCCCAGGTGGTAGCTTTTCATCTCTTCTGCTTCTGCCTCTACCACCCTGAAATATTTGATTGTGTAAGCACTGATAATGAGGGGTAGCGTAGGCCACTGCTTCTTCTTACCCCTGGACAGGACCTTGGAGAAACTGGAAGACATTTGGAAATATAACTCTTGCATGAGCATTTTGTCCGTAACATATCGACGCATAGCATGTGGGGCCTTGAATGAGCCAAAGACTTGGATGAATGTATACTCGGAAAATAGGAACCAATGCGCCACCGTGCCTAGCGTTTCCATGGCTCGCCAAGACATGCAAGGAGCGTCTTGGCCGAACAATTTTCTGTAAAGAGCGGGGATGAACACTTGAGAGATCGGCTCTATGTCTTGTTTGTACCTGGAATCTCAAAACACCTTGGTTTGTAAGTGGATTGCACGGGTCTGTTTTGGATCCCAGTTATGTACCCATCCCTCAAAGTGCAACCTTGAACAAATGACATCCAACAAATAAGAGGCCATATAGAATTCATAAGGCATTCCTTCATCTAGTACCAATACCGAGGATAAGTTTGTCTGCATGGAGGTCACCAATATGCTAGCCTAGTTGAAACGAGTGTCGTGCGCTATGACATACTCCATGAGAGTTGCCAATGTGCCGCTGAAGGTAGTGGCATCGGGGCGCCCGTACAATCTGTAAATCATGGCAGCCACTAATTTATATACCTTCCTGAGGCTCGCCACTGGATACTCCTGGTCCTTCTTGACCTTAAATTTCTTAGGCTCCTCCCACCACCCCTTTAGAGTATCAACTATAAGAACTGCATGGGCAATAGCCCATTCTTCTGTGAAGTCCTCTTCTTTCTCAGGCAAAGATTAATAAACATGAGCGTCTGAGCCTTTGAGTTTTGTGAAAGCCTTGCCTTCGTTGTCCTTGATTACGAACTTCTTGGGGTCAGTTTTCTGTATAATCCAATCTATCATCTCTGAGCATGGGAATATAGCCGGATGGGCTCCTACAAGATGTAGCTTAGACCTTTTGACCTGTAAGTATATCTCCCGATCAGGGAGGTCCTCTGGTAATTCTGTTTTAGCGAACTCTTGGTACACTTGCTACCAACGCATGCTGTCCCCTTTGGCAAATGTGCACAGGGTATATTTGTAGATCGGGGGTGGGGACATTGGCATGTCCATCTCTACGTCCTCCACTGCTAGGCTCTTGTCTTTTTTCCGAGATGTTGGAGGTCCCATGTCGCTTGAATCTGAGGGGACAGGTATACACTCTAAGTCTGCTTCGAATTCAACTGTCATATTCATGAAAGAATCCCAGGATAAGAAAGATGCCATAATGATACAAGACTAGTTATAGCTTATCAATTATTTCAACTGGGGACACAGGCAGAGCTGAATAAGCGGCCTACTGGGTCGCGGGGTCGCAAGGTCACCATATTGATATTTTGAAGAAATTTGCGAATTTGCGACCTGGCGACCAGGTCACGGGTCGCTGGGTTAGAAGCTGTGAAAAAATGAAAAAGTGCGACCTTGCGACCTTGTGAATAGGTCACGGGTCACTGGGTCGCAAGCTGTGAAAAAATGAAAAAGTGCGACCTTGCGACCTTGCAACTAGGTCGCGGAGTCGCTGGGTCGCAAGTTGTGATAAAATGGCGGAAATGCGACCTTGCGACCCTGCGACCAAGTCAAGAGGTCGCTAAGTCGCGAAGCTGAGAAAAACAAACGGGAAAGCAATCTGCGACCTGGCGACTTAGCGACTGGGTCGCAGGGTCGCAGGGTCGCGCTAGGGCTTGCCGGGGTTTTGGCGCGCGTGGCGTGAAGTTGGTTTTCCCTTTAACATGAAAAACACAGGGCTAAATGGGTAGGATAGCTTTTTGGGGAGGATACATGCCATGGGAGGCTGGATGAGGAACTGTGATAAGTTGGGCAAGCAAGGTGAATGTTGGAATCAAAAGGGAAGCCCTAGGTAACAGATGAAAACAATGACTAAGGCAAGGGAAAATTTAAAGGCTAAGGAATATAGAGATTAGGCAAGAATAACCAAAAAAGGAAACAACAGGAGGAAAACGACAACTTACCCAGGAAAATCGCGCTCCAGTCGACCTATCAGAGGCATTTTTTCTATCTGCTGCATATGAAAAATGCGACCTAGCGACAGCAAGCAGTGCTGTCTACTGTTGCGGGCCATTAATGAGGTCGCGGGTCGTTGTGGCTTAGGTGATCTAACCTCGGGCAGACCAGCGACTTGCGACCTTGCATCTCTGTGGTCGCGGTCGCAAGGTCGCTGTCACTTCGTTTCCACATTTGAAGTTTCCTCATGACCCGCGGTTTAGCTCCTCCCGACTTTACTTTAGCTTTTTTTTGTGCCCAAGGGGCTCCAAAAATTTTGAAGTGGGTTTTTTTGGAGGGTGTCAGTGAGAGGCTGCCATGCCCTGATTTATCCAAAATTGAATGATCTATATGAAACTATCGACTTTCTTGATTGCGAGCCCCCCTTCTGGGGGGTTAGTCAGGTCAACGAGGCCAGTTATACCCATGACGTTAGCTTGGGAGGACTCGGATTTGGCAGGATGCCCTACCCCCGACTAGAGCTCCTTCACGTAGAGACCACATTTCTCACCTCGAAGGGGAAGGAGATGAGGGTTCCACCTCCAAAGGGGAATTAGGGCAGAGGGCCAGTGGATGATGATACCAGGAGAGATCTGAGGCGGAAGAGGCTATGTTTCACATGCCAGGAGCCATGGGCACCCGAACACCGTTGTGTCGTAGGGAAGGCACATTACATTGAGGTCTTCTCCGATAGTATTGAGGAAGAGGAGGAGTATGAGGAGATAGATGTAGGAGGCAGTAGTACAGCACAGAGAGGGAATCATCTTCCACCTCCACCACCAGGAGCGGGAGGTGCAGCATTTGCACCTACCAGGTGGCCCTTGCATCTTTGCGGGGAGTTCCCAAATACTTGACACTGCGTGTCCGAGGCACAGTGCGGGGATAGCGTGTTTCAGTATTAGTGGACGGTAGGGCCACCCACAATTTTATTGATGCCCAGTTGGTAGAGCGGAGGGGCATACCGACGGAGAGCTTCGATGACTTTTCGGTACTAGTTCCAGGTGACAGGACCATGCAGTGTGCCAGGTATGTGCCAGCCTTGGCAGTGACTACGGGGACTAACACCCTGACAGATCACTTCTTCGTGGTGGACATTTCGGACACCAACGTGATATTCGGGGTGCACTGGTTGATCACGCTGGGGAAGGTCACCACTGATTGGGAGACCTTGGAGATGGAGTGGGCGGATAAGAAGACTGGGAGGCACGAGAAGATTTGGGGTATGCACACCTACCCACCACAGACAATTTCAGCACACCAGATGGAGACAGATTTGCGGAAGGGAGACAGAGTGGGGAGTGGAGTTGCGTGTTTCAGAGGCAGGATCTACAGGGCAGGCCATACACCCAGATGTACAGTCCATTTTAGACATATATGCCACGGTCTTCAGAGAGATACCACCAGGGCAGCTGCCAGATCGAGGGTTTGAGCACACGATTGACTTGGAGTAGGGTATCCAGGCTGTCATCACTACACCCTATAGGCATCCCAAGGCCTACCGGGATGAGATTGAGAGGGCCATCCATGAGCTCTTAGCTCTTGGGCACATCCGTCCTAGCACTAGCCCCTTTGCTTCTTCAGTGGTGTTGGTGAAGAAGGACGACACACTGAGGATGTGCATTGACTACAAGGCCCTAAACAAGAAGACCATGAAGAACAGGTACCCCATTCCACGGATAGAAGAGTTGATGGATGAGCTGAGGGGATCGAAGTTCTTCTCAAAGATTGATTTGAGATCCGGGCATCATCAGATTCGCGTGAGGGAGCAGGACATTCCCAAGACTGTTCAGATGTCATTACGGTCACTTTGAGTTTTTGGTGATGCCTTTTGGGCTGACCAATGCTCCGGCCACATTTCAGTCATGCATGAATCACATCTTCTGCAGTCATTTGAGGAAGTTTGTGTTAGTGTTTTTTGATGTCATCTTGATTTACAGCAGGACATGGGAGGAGCACCTACAACATATTGAGGCTGTATTGCTCATATTGGAAGAGCAACAATTTTATGCTAAGCTCTCCAAATGCGAGTTTGGGCTGACAGAGATGCTCTACTTGGGGCACATTATTGGGGTGGACGAAGTGAGGGTCCACGAGGAGAAGATCATGGCCATCAGGGATTGGCCAGAGCCAAAGAATGTGACGGAGCTTCGGGGATTTGTGGGTATCTGCACCTACTAGCGGAAGTTCGTCAAGGGATTTTTCCAACTTGCTGCACCCCTTACAGACCTTACCAAAAAGGGGGCATTTAGTTGGACGGATACAACGCAGAGGGCCTTCGACAGACTCAAGGAGGTGATGAGTAGCTATCCGGTTTTGGCATTGCCAGATTTTACACAACCCTTTATCCTCGAGTGTGATGCATCAGGGGAGGGGATAGGCGCAGTTTTGATGCAGGGAGGCCACCCTATAGTGTTCGAGAGCTGGAAGCTATTGCCGCATGAGAGGTTGTATGCTATATACGACAAGGAGATGTTGGCCATCATGCATGCATTGGCCAAGTTTCGGCAGTACCTGGTAGGGAACAGGTTCAGGGTGAGGATAGACCACAACAGCCTCCGTTTCTTTCTAGAGTAGAAGCAGTTGCAGGAGAAGCAGCAGAAGTGGGTCAGAAAGATCCAGGCATATGATTTTGACATCGAGTATGTCAAGGGGAAGAACAACGTGGTGGCCGACACACTTTCACGTAGACCGGCAGCATTGTCCTTGATGAGTTTGGATATGGACTGGAGGGCTCAACTTTTGGTAGAGTACTCCAAGGACCGTTTTGCCTGTGAGGTGCTGGATAGACAGGTTACAGATGATAGGTACAGGGTGATGGATGAGGTGATCTACTTCAGGGACAGGATGTTCTTGACTGAGAGCTCCAAGCTCAAGGAGAAGATATTGCACACCTCACATGACTCGCCATTATCAGGCCACCGGGGGTTCACCAAGACCTATAGGGCCATCAGAGAGAGGTTCTCGTGGAAGGGCCTCAAGGAGGACGCACTCCGACATGTCAGGGAGTGCGAAGTTTGCCAGCGCAACAAGGGGGAGATGAATCATCCGACGGGGTTACTGTAGCCTCTTCCCATACTTGAGGGGAAATGGGAGAGTATTTCGATGGATTTCATCACAGGGTTGCCCATTGTACAGGGCAAGGATTGCATATTTGTAGTCATTGATCGACTGACAAAGTATGCACATTTCTTCGCCATATCAGCACGTTACACTGCAACACAGGTGGCGGAGTTATTTTTCAGGGATGTTTTTAGATTGCATGGTTTCCCAAAGACCATTGTCAGTGACAAGGATAGCTGCTTCATGGGCGGGTTTTGGCAGGAGCTTTTCCGTTTGGTGGGCACTGAGTTGACCCCGAGTACTAGTTACCACTCACAGACGGATGGACAGACAGAGATAGAGAACAAGTGGTTGGAAGGCTACTTGCGTAACTATGTCAGCGGACAGCAGAAAGCATGGTTACGATGGTTGCACCTGGGAGAGTATTGTTACAACACCACTCATCATATGTCTATCGGTATGTCTCCATTTTATGCTTTATATGGGTATCATGCTTTATCTTTTGCTGACGTGATGTTTGGTGTTAGCAAGGCCCCTAGGGCCAAGGATTGGATCTAAGAGAGTCAGGATATACTCCGAGCTCTTAAGGATAACATAGCTACAACACAGAATCAGCAGAAGCTGTATGCCGATAGGGGACGTGTTGAGAGGCAGTTTGAGGTAGGGGACTTGGTCTACCTACGGTTGCAGCCATATCGGCAATCCACGCTGAAGCATAAGGGGGCTGAAAAGCTCAAGCCTCGCTTTTATGGACCATACAGGGTGGCACGCAGGATTGGAGAGGTTGCATATGAGTTGGAGTTGCCCACGGGTAGCAGGATTCATAACATTTTTCATGTGTCATGCCTAAAGAAGGCACTGGGACAACAAATGACTGCAACTAAGGAGCTTCCGCCCACCGATGATGAGGGGCATCTGGTGCTACAACCGGAGGCCATTATTGACACTAGGGAGAGGTAGCTACGGAGCAGGACAGTCAGGGAGTACTTGGTGAGATGGAGGAACCTACCGGATGAGGATGCCACCTGGGAGAGAGAAGATTTTGCAACATCCATCATTGCAGTTGCTTGAGGACAAGCAACGTTTTGCCAGGGAGGATTGTAATATTCCCAATTAGCAATAGCTAATTGGAAATATTAATTTTTGACTACTTTACTTTAATAAAGTTAAGTTAGAAATAAAGTGGGTGAAGAGGGACACTTAACTCACACTTAGGATAAAAGCATTTCCTAAAGTCACTTGAGAGACATGATTAATTGGCATCGTGGGGCCTAGAGGTCGAAGTGGCAGCGTGGGGAAAAGGATAGCATAGGTAGTGTGGGCCCAAGCCAGCGCAGAGAGAGAGGGACAACGTGGCTCAAGGAGACAACGCAGTTGATGGTGGGGCCTAGGTGAGAGCAAGGCTCCCCAAACATAAAAAGGGAGAGGATCTCCTCATTTGGATCATTCTGATTATGCATCTATGTTATTTTTATTTTGACATTGAGCACGCTTGCTGTTGAGCAAAGTCTACACGTATTGTTCTGTACACCAAGTGTCTCTGTGCGGAGATCCCAACCTCAGCCCCGGGGGACTTTGAGTGCCTGCTCGGGTGAGGAGTTCCATCTTTGTTTTGCTGGAGAGAGTTGCAACAACCACAGTTGGGAGCATTCCCTGGAAGAGACAGCGCAGTCAGTGAGAGGGAGGACGTAGTCTTGGAAGGAGGTGATTCCAGATTGAGGGTCTATCAAGGGATTCAGCCTGGGAGAGTTGGAAAGGGGTCAGCCCTTCCCTATTCCATCATTTTGGTAGAGCCGGAGGCCATTATTTGCAGCAGATCATTCAGGGCTAGCGTTTCTCTTTGGGATAGCGTAGTGCCTCAGGGGAGGTCATTTTCGGAGGTCAGCCATTTCCGAAAAGCTCTCTGGGCTTTTCTGGGTATTGGGTGGAGAGGCCATTCCCAAAGTTTCACAATTTTCCGAGGTGGGGAGCAACCCCAATTTGTCAGTTCATTCCAGCAATAGCAGCAGCACAGTAGCAGCACCAGCAACACTAGAGATTACGCAGTCTTTGAGGGAGCAGCCATTTTGGGTTATCTTCTGAGAGTATTTCTACGCTTGCCTAGTGCAAGCCAAGGTGTCATCATTCTGATCACCTTTGTACTCATTTCATCTTTCAGTATTAATAAAATGGCTCAGCGTTCTCCATATTGTCCCTTGTTCATGTGATGTCTCTCTAGTTGTTGTAGTTCTTTGTTTATGTGCTTTATATTGTTGTCTATTTCTATTCAATATTACATCTTTTCATGTACAAAGAAAAGAGAAGCAAGTTGGATGGTTTTGGGAAGAAAGGAATGTTTGTGGGCTACAACGAAACTTCGAAGGCATATAGGATCTATGTGTTTGGTCAAAGAAAAGTGGAGATAAGCCACGATGTCACCTTCGATGAAGACGCTACCCTCCGGAAAGTGATGAACCTTCCTAGCTCCAAGGAAGACAATGATGCAGGGACAGAGAAGCAGGAAGTGCCGAAGAATGAATCATTGCCCGATGTTGAAGGTCCAATGGACCCTATTGATCCTCCTCCTTCTAGTAGGAAGAGACCCTCATGGCTCAGGGATACTCTCGAGGATGTCGAGAGACATATGGCCCCAAGGGGGACATTTCGTGAAAGCAAGAAGTTGAATCGATACCAAGGGTATCTAGCAGCCATGAGTACTATTATACAATCTGAACCTGGAATGTTTGAAGAAGCCGTAAAGCATCAAGTTTGGAAGGATGCGATACATGAAGAATATGAGTCCATTATGAAGAATGATGTCTGGAATGTTGTTCCAAGACCGCAGGACAAAGCTGTTGTCACCTCGAAATGGCTCTACAAGATCAAGCATAGATCTGATGGAAGTGCTGAAAAATACTAGGGCTTCTCTCAAACAGAAAGCATTAACTATGATGATATATTTGTACCTGTGGCTCGCTATACGACCATCCGATCTATTATTGCCCTTGCCACTATGCAAGGATGGAGTCTCCATCAGATGGATGTGAAGATCGCTTTTCTGCATGGGTCGATAAAGGAAGAAGTGTATGTGTAGCAACCTCTGGGGTTCAAAGTCCGGGATAGAGACTCTCATGTGTGCTAGTTGAAGAAAGCTCTCTATGGGTTGTAGCAAGCACCTGGGGCTTGGTATGAGAGGATTGATAGCTACTTGATGAAGTTGGGCTTCTCTCGAAGTAACGCTGATCCGAACCTTTATTTCAAGGTCGATCGTGAGAAACCTCTCATACTGGTTCTCTATGTGGACGATCTCTTCCTGACAGGTGTTGACCCTCTCATTCATCGGTTTAAGAGGGAGCTAGCTTCCGAGTTCGAGATTGAAGACCTAGGACTGATGCATTACTTCCTAGGCTTGGAGGTCTGGCTGAGACCTGGCAAGATTTTCCTATCTCAAGGAAAATATATTAGGAAGCTGCTGGAGAGATTTGGTATGGTAGGAAAATAAATCTCAGACACAAAGACCAATGGAGCTTGTTGACCGCACTTTGTCAACTACCCCATAGCAGTACACCCCCATTTTTTCAAATGGGATTCGTC
>JAXQQM020089448.1:0-33948 GCA_034641835.2 Pinus albicaulis
CCCTTTACTTGGTTGAACACAAACATAAGATCAATGATCATCCAATGTTTCAAATAAGGATGAGGTAATGAAGTTCGCAAGCTTTATATATTCAGAGTATATTTTTTCATCTCTGGTGTTCTCCGCTGCCAGCAGGCCTGGATAGTACCCCGACAGAGTCACTTCAGGGACACAAAAATTGTTATGATGCTAGTGAGCCTGGACATTACCCCAGTGGAGTTGTTTGCTTCACCTCTCTACGTAGGTTCAATCCTTTGTCTTCTTTCGCCTTTATTTATTTATTTTAAAAGGACTATGCATCGACACTTATTTATTTATGGGCAGAAGAGGGATCCTAACTTATTGAGAGAAGGAGAGGTTTTCCCTTCATAGAATCATATGTTTCATATTAGTTTTATCATTTAGATTGTCCCCTTGTCCTTCTATAGTTGATTAGATAAGCTTGAAAACACTAAAATATAAAACTAAGTGCAGGCATGAGGTTTCCATAATAGACAAGGAGGTCATGGTTCGACACAAGGAATTCTAAACTGAAGGAATGTATTTTTTGTCGGAACATCATTGACCAAAATATGTAACCCAGATAAGGAAGGAGGACAAAGAGTTATCCAAATGTTGCAGTGTCACAAAGTCATTTTCTATTTTTCCACATTCCTTTCCCGGCCAATGGAGCATCTTCATGCAAGGTCGTATTGATGAAACAAAGAAAAATATGTAACACAACAAGAAAACTAAACCAAAATACGAGATAGAAAATGGCTAAAACGCAACACAATGCAAGATAAAAGTAAAAGAAGAATGAGAGACTAAAGAAAACAAGCACGGGATGGGTGCATGAGGGAAAACTAGGATGCAACTAATCCTATTCCTAACCTAACAACTAGTAGGTTGGGGTCACGTGTAATGAAATTTCCAGTGAATCTAGTGTAGTTGTTCCTGACCTTCATCCAAAAATATATGAACAATTCAAACAGATAAAAAGTAATGTGCAACAAAAAAAATAAAAACGTGAATAAATTGCACAAAATTTCGAAGCTCTTACCTGTGGGCGGAAATAGGTGTCACAACCACTCCTTTCATCCATTTCACATCCTTACATTTTCAATGAATACCATCTTTCAAAAAACCTTGGAAGCTTCTCACGGATGTGTCTCTATCTACTCTGAAATCCTTATCAAGCACAAGGGAAGATCAAAACTTATTATTTGTGACGAAGCTTTCCAGGTAAGACTGTTCCAACCATTTACCGATTGGATCGCAAAATCCATGATAATCCTCTTGAACACCCCAAAAATATTTGAAAAGATGAATCTTCAATTCGAGGCAGGGAATTACGATGGTATTCTTATGAGGGAAAATAGATCTAATTATATTCAGCATCCATGTCGAGACAGAGAGGGCTTGACATAACCATCAACAAAGTCTGAAGTGCTTCAACTGCTCGACAAAAATACGAATAGTGATATGTTGAACAATGAAGGTCAAGGGATGTAAAATAATTGTCATTGGATGTGGTGATAAGAAAATGATAAAATGAATGACATTCACCAAGGATAGAATAATGATGACATGAGCTAATTAAGACATCAGATTCCCAGTTTGTAATAAACGAAGATAAATCATTTTGAACAATTTTGTGAATGCTCTGAACAATTTAATGAACTTCCTCATAATCCAAATGTGAAAAATATTTTCTTGTAATTGGTGACAAACTTATATGCAAGCATAATAACCATCAAAATAATTTAAAAGGGATGCCAACACAACAAATACAAGAGACCAGTTAGGACATGGTGAACAGAGAAGAACATGATTCGTGTGATGACTCATGCATTCATTATCACTCAAGAGGATTTATGATGTGATGAAAGGACAAGTTTTCAATATAACATTCGCAAGAAGAACCAAGAGCTAACTATTAATAAATTAATTAGATAAGCATGATTTATTCGGCCAAAGATCCTCAAAATGATCAACTTCGCAATTACATAACTCTATGAGATATACACATTCCAAACCTGAGTTTAATGCGAGAGATTTTCATGAAGACAAATGAGCTGAAAAAATTTCTTGAATCCGGTCATAAGTAAAATCTTGAAATTTTGAAAGATCACACCCGAAGTACCCAACATTTTTCAAGAATAAATTTTCATCAAGTGATACCATGCAAGGAGAAGGATTGAGTGGGAGAAACCATATTTGGCTTAGTTCGTTGGGCTTACCAGCATCGTGAGATCCTGATATAACTATCAATGGAAATTGAATTTCCTCAACTCTTTGGCAGGACCCAGAACTTTTAACAATTATAAAATCTCATATTGAATATTGTACCCAATCATGCATGGTTTGAGGATAGTTACTACCACTATTTTCAATAATACCACTGCTCACCAGATGGCATCCACCTTTGTCACTGATTTTACTGGATTTTCCAACTTCAACAACCACATTACTCAAGTCGATAGATTCTTCTGATCACAAATATGAAGATGTGTGAATTGGATAAATTTCATGAGCAAGATGGTTTGGAGAGTTACCTTCGTTTAAGAAAAGAGATGATGAGGGATGGAAGGAGTACTCAATTATTTTACTGTTTTCATTTTCATCATGGATAATCTCACCGCCTTGTGTCAACTGAGAAGATAAATCATCGGATGGAGAACCTGAAGAGCATGAAATATCTCTATCGCAAGTAGATGAATCACAAATAGTATAACACAAGGGATAATGAGATGAAGAGGAAGTTTCGAGAAGAATATATTATTTGATTGATAGATCTAAATTGAAATATTCGTGAGAAACTAAAATATCATATGATACACTTGAGAATTTTTCATCGCATACATCAAGAGAATCATCTTGATCTGAATGATTGTTTCCCAAGGCTACAAATTGATTGAGAGAATTAAATGCATTTGATTCACTACCGAGATTAGTCTATTTAAAATAATCCAAGAATGGGAGTGCATCATCTTCACATGGAAGATTTTTGTAAATATAAGAAATATTGAAAGCATCCTCACCTTCATTCTCCTCTACCTATGTAATGTGATTACCGTGTATATGATCGCAATTTGAACCAGTAGCGTGAAAATCAAAAGAGTGCAGAAAGCAAGTTTGTGGAATACATTGCTCAAGTGGATCATGGTACAAAGGGCCATTGCATGCAAATGGTAGAGTATAACATAAATTAGAATTTGACCCAAAACTAGAGTTACGAATAACAACATAATCATGTGGAACTGAGGAGTTAGTTGTCACCATGGGCTTTATGAGCTGATTTGGAATTTTCTCCATTGAATCTGAATCGTGAAAAAAGGAATAAGAATGAGAAGATGGATTAGGAATTTGATTTTCATATTTCCCAAATTTACAAGCACCGCAAGGAGGCACTCGCATCGGGATTGGAAAAGGAGGAGGAAAAGGAACAAAAGGAATAGTAGGTTCCTCCTCTGAAATTAGGGTGTCTCCTGGTTTACCAGAGTTGGGGATGAAGAAACACCAGGTGGTCTAGATTCAAACTGATTCAAAGAAATCTGAACCGGATCTTGAAACTTTTTCTCACAGAAATCTTGATCCATATCTTTTTCAGTAAATTCATAGCATAAATGAAGGAATATATCAACCAAATTCTCAACAGATTCATCAGGCTCCATTATGAGTTGATTGATTCTTTTGTGAACATCTCAGTTATCATAACAATTAAAAGTTTGATGAATATTCTTAGTAAAATGAGTAAAAGAATGAATGGAAGTAGATGGTAAGGTATGACACCAATTCTTAACCTGACCTTCGAAAGTGAGGGTGAATAGAAGACACATAACACCTTGATCATTTATTTTTAGAGTTTTACAAAATCCAAGAAAATCATTTATGTGTTTGGATAAAAATATACCACCCTCGCCATTAAAATTTAACTGAGATAAGGCATGAACAAGTTCCCCAGGGATTGAAAGTTTTCCAGGAGGAAGGTTAGAAAAACACCCTGGGATTATGATTTGGGAAAGAGCCATTTATGACAGGAGATTCAAAATAGACTCAACAAGATCATCTTTTTATGTGTCCCTCCTTCTAGCGCCATTGTTGATGGTGCTGGAAATCCTTCAACCAAGGGGTATTCCCAATTTGAAGTCTCAATTAGACCTCACATTGTTTTTAGTAGAAGTCCCATTCATAATATAGGCCCGGTTTTCATGCATTCTTATAAATATGCCTTGGCTCTAACTATCAGCAAGAGAGAGGAGTGAAAATGCATCGTCGAAAATCAAAGGGGGTGTGCCTTGTGGGTGTTAGATCATATATGTGTCAAATTCATTCTACTCCAGGGGAGAGAAAAATGTGAGCCTCTAAGATAGAGGTAATAGTACCACCCAAGAAGAGACACACACAAACAAGAAGATTCATCTAACATCCAACGAAATAGTCCACAAGGGATGCAAAAATCATTAGAACCAATGAGTGAGAAAAGTATGTCTAATATCATGCAGAATATTCCACAAGGATGGCATAGCAACGACAACCATTACAACACATTCTTAATAAGATACGTACCAAAATAAATGAAACATAGTTCAACTATCTTAGAACATGTGAAAGCAAACATGAAATGCAAACATCCACATAATAGTCTTACAAACATTCATAATCCATTCATGAAGAACGTGCTAGCCTTGAAGGATTTTGTTATTAAGTGAAAGTTCCAAGACACATGTGTACATTGAACACCACTAGCTCCAATAATGGAGTGTTGGAGCCACTACTTTCTCCTCAAAATAACTAGCTTATCTCTCTAATGCCTTGCGGGAGGAGCCAAGGTGAAAATTCCTTTTCTCATAAAATGAGGGAGTATATATAACCAAGGGGTGATGATTCACCCTCATTGTGACTTTTTTCACTATCCTCATGAATGTTTGAATTCCCATGACTTTTCGGATTATATGAATCTTCACATTCCACGTGTGTCCTTTTGGCTTCCACTTTTAAATACATTTGAATACAATTTACATGGTCCACAATAATGATGTGGAAATTGAACATGAAATGACATGACATGACATTGTTGACATGGACTGCTTAATTATGTGGCAATGTCAAACCATTGTTGTTTTTGTGTCTTGAGTGTCTTATTTTCACCTCCACATGGCTTGGTGATTATGGATCTTCAATGATCTCATGTCTTGGGCGATGATTGCAATCTGGTGTCCCTTTTATTTCTCACAGTCAGTAAACTTGCATGCTCAGCTACAAAGGTGTCTCTCAACATGTTTTCCTCCTCCTTCTCCTTATTCATTATCTCTCCATGGCATCATAAGGTTCAAACTTGAGCATCCTCCTGACCAAGTCCTTAGTGCTACTAGATATTGATATTCATGGATCAGTTTCAAAGTCAATATGTCCATTTAGGATAGCATCAAAAATAACTTTCTAATAATATATAGTATCACTAAGCACTCCAAATATCTATTTTTGGCCCATATTTTCACCATAAAAATTCTGGAGCAACATAATATGCACTTGCTACAATATCTTTAAATACTTGACCCGGTTTCAAGAAGACACAAAGGCTAAAATTGGTGGCCTTGAGAGGGGATTTCAATGGAAAACAAACACTGCACATGGTTCATGCCACACATCCACAAGTTGTTGAAAATGAAGTACAAAAAATGAGTGAAACCATTTATCCATCTTTAGGCTAATGTGGCCAAATAAAACTTCCCCTAGAAATAAATTTTCTTACCACTTCTTGATAAGCCATTAAAGTACAGAATTTGCAAATGCCAAATTTGTTAAGAAATAGATGGTATATACAATATGGGAACCTACCTGTACAAATGATATCAATTTTTTATATCAGTGCCAACTTTCCCAAGTATTCTCTCTCTTAACATTACTTGAGGTCTAATGGTTGACATGTCCTCAGATTGATAAAGAGAAAATCAAACAAAAATGGTTCATCCTTGAATATGTTTTTTTTCTTTTTATAATGAGATGGGAATACTCTGTTATGTTATACCTCTACAATCAATTTTTTTATGAAAGATAAACACATCAAGATACATTATTTTTTCCTTTGATTATCTATGCAGTTAACTCGGGATTTTGAGGATATAGAAGAAAAGAATAATTGAGCTACGATCAATCCGTGCATCATAACCAAAAATAAATCTCAGAGTGAGGAAAATCTTTGGTGGAGATATTGTTTTTCTTCCAAATATGAAGCGAGAATATTGTTCACATTGATGAAATGAGGCTAGAAGGCATGAATCCTAAAATTGTAAAATAGGGCAGGGAGAGAGTACAAAGGATCTATTATGTCAGAAGCTTGATTTTATAAATAAATCATGCCCACCAGAGTTGAGATAACCAATGAAGGAAAAATTGAATCATTAGTGTTTGGTTTTTATCTTAATATTTTCTACTAGTGATGAAATGATTGTTGATCATAGATGGTAGGGAAAAACACATATTAAAGAGAAATGGATTTTTTCTTGGTTGTTAGAAATATCTAAACGAAGTATAAATGGAACATATTATGGATGATGGTATAGGTGGTAAGGAATGAGTGGCGAAAGCATGTCATAAAAAAATTCAATAAGATAGAGGAAAGAATGAAATGGTGGGAGATAAATGGCAGTAGTTTCTTATCATATTTCCTAAATTCTTAACAAATTAAAATTTCTCACATTGATTTTCCCTCAATTTTTACCTCAGTATCTTGAAGTTATTAAGAATTCTTATGAAGAGACTAAATTTCAGACTTTAAGCTGATCCAAGACAAAGAGCTAAGACCAATACTGATGACTACATATCATGTAGGGTTGATTGCTATGTTGGGTTTGAGGCCAAAGTAATAAAAAATTGTTGATGAATCTGATGAAGGTTGAACTTGTTGTTTCTGTGACGGTCCAACAACCAATATACCTTCCTTATATGAAAACTACAAGGTTTCAATTGATGTTGAGTATTTCAAAAAATCTTCATCAAAACTAGACCCATAGTGCAACTCTTGACATGCAATAGGATGTGTAGAAGTTGAGCATGGAAAGAGATCTTTGGATTATTGGACATTAATCTATGTTTTTAACCAATGTGAGATAATTCACTCGCAATGTGAATGATAATCAAGGCACCTTAGTACATCTTGCTATGAATTAATGAAGTTGTTGGAGTTGAGTTGCATAAAATATGTGAAAATTAGGGGACATTGAAATTGATGTACTCCCACAATCATCAATGAGAGAAACTATCATTAATGCATGCAGGCCTCAAGGTACTGAAAAGTCTCTAACCTTGAACCCAAATAATGTGTTGATGTCAAGGGGTCAAGACTCATTAGCAGTAGAACATTAATGCATCCCCAATTAGCTAACACAAGGATATACAAAAATTTGAAATATTTGTGGAGAAATGACAACATGATGAAAATATTATTAAGGACTTTTCTAGCTAGTAACCTAGTTTTAAAGCAAAGTCCTTGTTTAACTGTGCCACTTTTCCTAGTTTTCACAGTTAGACCTATTTTTATCTTTACTATTTTATTGATTTATTCATCTAAACTATTCTACTTTGCTAAAAATAAATCCTTTCCTCAAGTATAGGTATATTTCCAGTGAATCCATGTGCATAAGAAGATAGTAAATGTACTCATACTCAGGTTCAAGAAACAAGCTTCAATATATACTAGAGAATGAGAATTGTTACAATTAAAATAATTGAAAAAGAATAAATTGGTGCCTTGGTATAATTTCCATTTGAAACCAACATTCGATGTAGTCATGGTGTTCTTTGTCCCTTTTCTCATTCTATCCAATTTGTATGCTTCCATATAGATTTTGTGCCATTGGATGGTTGGTCCTCTGAGTGCATGATGTATTTGTTGATATAAATGTAAGGGATTGCTTGACCTCAAGTTCTAATGGTTTCTCTCCTTTTACTTCAACCCATGAATCTTTCTTCTCCTCAAAATACTGGTGAAGGTGATTAGAGAGGAGTTCTAGAGCTAGCTGTGGCTCATGGAAATTTTAAAATTTTATTTCTGCCAGAGAGGAAAACATGTTATTGATTTATACCAAGATATTTTCTTCCTAGGAGGCAGAGGAAAAGACACCAACTACTACTAGGATTCATGAAAGTGATTGGAGTCATATTCTACAACAAGGTCTTTATCATTCTTGTAGGTTATCTCAGTATTTGTTGAATCATGTCTACCACATGGATTAGTGCATGGGGGGGTTCTTACAACACCCAAATCAAAACTTCTTAAAGAAATAAATTAAGTATGCTAAAAATAAATTTCAAAAAAATAAATTGTCATGTACTTGGATGACCTCATGCTATTAAGACCCTATTGTCAACAAGTTGTTTGTTAACATGATTTAGCTTTTCCTTTCCATGAATCAAACTTGAAAGAAAATAAAACACACTTGCTTAAAAGGAAACACACCATGCCAGTTGTTATCACAAAATCTGACCCTGATAGGCTACTGATCAAGTAGACTCTGAGTAACTCTTTCAAACCAATCTTTTGGTTGAGGCTTAGCCTCCTCAACCTGATAGGGCTCTCTCAATAAGTTTAAGATTTTTGATAAAGGATTAGATGGCTAACTCTAGGAATAAAATAGATAAAAGTGTATAACTGGTTGAATTACTGATTAACAAACTTCTATTGGGATATGGAGTCAAGATATTTTTCAACAAAACATCAACATCAGCTCAACATGGAAGTCAGGGCACTTAGAGTTTTAGGTTTATAAGAAAAACAGTAACATAGTGAATAAAACACAGTCTACAAACATGTGAAGGAAGTTAGAGCATTTTCCAATGAATTATAAGTAACACGTGTTCATACCACTGCAAATAGGTAGATGAGGAAAGCCATAGAGAGATCAAACACCAAAAACTCTTTGTGAATCCTGAGTAGTAAAGCCAATCTTTATGAAGCTGAAAATACACAGTCTGCTACAATAACATAGCTTGCTTGCTAATAAAAAATGCCAACCTTGAGGAATTCAACCTTATGATACATATAGAGTCTTTACAACCTTGGATTCTATGATCCATCATCAGAGGAATCCGAATTCTATCTTTGACACCTATTCTATTCATTGAAACAAACTCTTAATTGCAAACTGAAAGCTAACTGTCTTTTAGGAGTCCTAATACAAATAGGAGTGAAACTCCTAAAACATGTTTCAACAACCTTATCTAAGATTTAAATACTTGCTTTGATAGCTGCAACTTCATGAGGTAGAATTTGGTGATGTCTCCAGCCTTGTTGTAAACTTGCCGACTCATGTCTTAAATGACCTAAAATCCAGGGAACATGTTTCCTACATTTTAGCCTTTATCCTTCGTGCTGATCTTCGAATCCTTTTTTGCTAACAATGTTGATTAATTTAGATAGGTGACATGTGCTATCATTTCCTTGAAACTTCACCCTCCACCTGTTCAAAAAGAAACCTCCAAAACATTTATGAAACATGCCCAAAATTCACCTACAACAGTTTCGTAGCGCGTTACGAAACTGTTGTGTATGCCTCTTTTACACAATTTTTTTTTAAAAGTTTGCAGTATTTAAGGAAATTTGAACTTCTGAAATTATTTCCATAGATCTTAACAAGAAAAACAAGTTGAATTTCAAATATTTTTCCCTCAAAAAGTAATCTCCTTGTTTATGACAAAATAGATTTATAATTTGTCACTTACTGCCCTATTTTTATCTAAACAATAGTTTTTGAGACAGAGCTTTTATCTTCTCACCCATAATGTATTTTGTAAAACTGAAGGAGGCGTTTTGATACCAATATTTCTTGAACAAAAACCTCTCTTGGTTTTAAATACTCTCTCTTATGACATCTGCTGAACAACATGTATACATGCTAAATTCCGATTTCTTAAAATATGGCTTCACAGAAAGCCTTGTATCTCCCAACTAGTAACACTTGTGAGAAAAGTGAGATAGGTTATTGTATCTGGATATTTTATGAATAAAAAAATCCTTCATAATTCCTAAATACCTTTTCTTGTGGCCATAAATGGATCATGAAGTTGACTACTAAAAACATAAAACAGAGTTTTTCTCTTAATGACTTTCAGCTGTTTTCATAGTGCAAGTTGAGTCATTAATTTCTCCCACCTCATAATGAATTTTAAGAAACTGAAAGAGGTTTTTGTAGTTCAATATGTTAGGAAGAAAAAAATCTTTCATTTTTCAAAAATTAGTTGTCGGTACAACAATACAGAACCCCTTTGGAAGTTGACTACCCCTAGGCCAAGCAAAGTTTTTTTTTGGATGAAAAAGGTTGTTTCATCAATTTCGTAGCACTTTTCTAGAAAACAACATTTTCATAGTGAAAATCACCTTTTGAACTAGGTACAGCTACGGTAGTTCATGTGATTGCAAAACTTTTGACCTAAACCTAATGGAATGACACTTAATTCTTAATAGATGATGGGACCTTTACAAACCAAAAAATGAGGGTAGTTAAACTTTGTTTTGAAATGAAAATGAGACTTTTGAGACTCTGTGATAAATGCCCTTTTAAGCATGAAATGACCTAATATTCTCATCTGAATGCAAACTAAACAGGTAAAATTTCGGAGGTTTATTGATCATAGGTGGACCTAGGAATTTCATTTGAACTTGTAATATGACCTATCCTTTACCAATGACTTAAAATGACTTCTAAACCTCCTTGAAATCATGACCAAAAGTAGAGTTGAAAAAATGATGTTTTGAGAATTTTTGGATGATAACAGTGACTCCACTTGGGATAGTGTGCCCCTATGGTACACTAAGAACTGGTAGCTCCAGTGCTACAATCCATTCCTTTAAAATAAAACTCTAAAATTCTACCCAATCTGCTTCAAACTATACCTACTAAAAATGCTCAGTCAACCTTCAGCTTATTTTCACATTCCTACCTACCTTATCAACTGCAAACTTCATTCAGCTCAATCAACATGAAATTTCCAATGTAGCCAGGCATTTGTTTTATCTGATATTTGAGTTGTTTGACTGTATTGGAACTCGAAGCAACTATGATATTGTGATGACCATTGCCACTGAAATTGTAACTGATCTTCATAGTAAAACTAGAAATGAAACACAAGAGAGTAAAACTCTTCCATGTATTTAGCTGTAGGATCCCAGAAAACATGATCAGCTTGATGATCCTCATAACATCTTGTAACTTCTAACAACTGATTTTTATCCACAAAAAAATTATTTGATAACCTATCCAACTACCTTTTTGAATGATTCCCATAGACAATGTAATTTTCCTCATTATTATGATATTTCTTTGAATTAGGCTACTGCAAGGTATGACATAAATAATCAATATTTTTCTCTGCCTGAGGGTTATAAAAACTATCTTTCGGTATTTCTCCTTGGTGTTTGCAATGATTTTCATACTCTTTATGATCCAAAGACCGGTAAGTTTGTTGTATATTTACATCAATCTCAGTAGATGTAACATGGTTTTCATAAGTATACTCCTGCTAATTTCCATGATGCATTCTATGGGATGTTATCCTTTCTTCTAGGTGTTGAAATGTATTGTTATGAAAAGCCTCTAAAATTTCTTCATCCATAAATTCATCATCATCATAACAATCCTCCAAATACTGAATAAAACCCAGAAAATGTTTATAGCAATATTTGACCAGAAATAAGGAGGGATGACACTCTTTATACATCTCATAGAATTGATCATGAAAATTAGCAAGAGAATATAATGAACCATTTGCTAAACCTTTATACCAAGACCATGCTTTTCCTTCTAAAGTGGTCATAAACATCTTCATAAGATAGTCTTCAGGGAACTGAACCTTAAGACTATGTACATGTAGATGAAACCTAACCAAATGAAGAACAACATTGTCTTTATTTTCATCTTTGAATATTGGAAGATCATCTAACCATTCAACCTTTGGCACAGGATTTGGAAAGCCAGGGATATGAGACCAATTCATAGGGGCATACCTGACATTCATTCTTGAAATGGAACTCATCTTGAAACTTCATCAAGCTATTGATCATCTAGCAGTGGAGCCGCCTTCAAATTTTATTATTTGATGTGTGGAGTCACCAAGGTAGTTTTGCAGCCTTGAACAACTTCTTGAGCTCCTCCTACATTTAGAAGTTCAGCTTATTGATTACGGGAATGAAAAATATTTAGGCTCCTGTTAGATGCAACAAAATTTTATCACCAAAATAGGACCCTGATAGGCTGCTGATTAGGCTATCTCAGTGTAACTATTTCAAACCAAAATTTTTGTTGAGGCTTAGCCTCCTCAAACTGAGAGGGCTCTCTCAAAAAGTTTAATATTTTTAATTAAGGATTAGATGGCTAACTCTAGGAATAAAATAGATAAACTTCTATAACTGGTTGAATTAATGATTAACAAAAATTTATTGGGATATGGATTCGAGATATGTTTCAACAAAACATGAACATTAGCTCAACATGGAAGTCAGGGCACTTAGAGTTATATGTTTATAAGCAAAACAGTAACACAATGAATAAAACGCAGTATAAAAACATGTGAAGGAAGTTAGAGCATTTTCCAATGAATTGTAAGTAACATATTTTCATACCATTGCAAATAGGTAGATGAGGAAATCCATAGAGAGGTCAAACACCAAAAAATCTTTGTCAATCTAGAGTAGTAAAGTGAATCTGTATTAAGCTGAAAATACATAGTCTGCTACAATAACATAGCTTGCTTGCTAATAAAAAATGCAAACCTTGAGGAATTCGACCTTATGCTACATATAGAGTCTTTACAACCTTGGATTCTATGATTGCTCATGAGAGGAATTCAAATTCTATCTTTGACACCTATTCTATTCATTGAAACAAACTCTTAATTCCAAACTGACAGCTAACTGTATTTTGGGAGTCCTAATACAAATAGGAGCGAAACTCCTAAAACTTGTTTCAACGACCTTATCTAAGACTTAAATACTTCCTTTGACAGTTGCAACTTCATAAGGTCGAATTTGGTGATGCCTCCAGCCTTGTTGCAAACCTGCTGACTCATGTCTTAACTGAGTTAAAAACCAGCGAACATGTTTCCTGCATTTTAGCCTTTATCCTTCATGTTGATTTTCGAATCCTTTTTTGCTAGCAATGTTGATTAGTTTAGATATGTGACATGTGCTATCATTTCCTTGAAACTTCACCCTCCACCTATTCAAAAATTAATCTTCAAAACAGTATAAAGGATATAGGGTATGATTGTGCTACGAAAATAGAAGTTTTTTTCATAGCACAGAATTTGCATTACTATAAAACATTCCTTTAACACCTTTTTTCTTCTGCTTTGAAACTTGGATCTTCATCAATGACCTTTTTCTATCTACCTTCAGCAACAAAATTTTAAAATCAGCTATTTCTACCCCCAAAACACTTATGAAACATGCCCAAAATTCACCTACAACAGTTTTGTAGCGCGCTACGAAACTGCTGTTTATGCCTCTTTTACACATTTTTTTTTTAAAGTTTGCAATATTTAGGGAAATTTGAACTTCTGCAATTATTTCCATAGATCTTAAAAAGAAAAAAAGTTGAATTTGAAATATTTTTCCCTCAAAAATTAATCTCCTTGTTTATGAAAAAAGTGATTTATAATTTGTCACTTACTGCCCTGTTTTTATCTGAAAAATAGTTGTTGAGATAGAGATTTTATCTTCTCACCCATAATGTATTTTTCAAAACTGAAGGATTAATTTTGAGAACAATTTGTCTTGAACAAAAACCTCTCTTGGTTTTTTGAAATACTTCTCCGACTGTCGAGAAACTGTCTTTGAACAACATGTGTAAAACTGGAAAAATCTGATTTTTGAAAATATGGCTTCAAAGAAATCCTTGTATCTCCCAACTGGTAATAGTTGTGAGAAATGTGAGATAGGTTATTGTAGGTGGAGATTTTATGAATAAAAACCTCCTTCATAATTCCAACATACCTTTTATGGTGGCCACAAACGAATCATGAAGTTGACTACGAAAACTAGAAAATAGAGTTTTTCTCTCAATGACTTTCAACAATTTCATAACGCAAGTTGAGTGATCAATTTCTCCCAAATCATAATTAATTTGAATAAAATGAGAGATTTTTTTGTAGTTAGGTATGTTAGGAAGAAAAACCTCTTTCAGTTTTCAAAAATGAGTTTTCAATTGGTCAGGAAACACTTTGGAATTTGACTAATAAAACCAGAAAACATAGTTTTTTGATGAAAAAGGCTGTTTTGGAAATTTCGTAGTGCAAATCACCTTTCTTGAACTAGCTGCACTACAAAAACGTGGATTCCTATATGATTGCAAAATTTTTAACCCTAAACCTAATGGAATGACTTCTTAATGGATGATGGGACCTTTAAACCATGGAATAAGGTTGTTAAACTTTGTTTGGAAATGAAAATGAGACTTTTGAGACTATAACCCTATCAGCTAACCTTTAAAGCATGAAATGACCTAATCACCTATCTAATACCATGACTAAAACAAGGTAAAATTTCAGAGTTTATTGATCATGGAGTGGACCTAGAAGACTTTATTTCGACTTGTAATATGACCTATCCTTTACCAATGACTTAAAATGACTTCCTAACCCTTGAAATCATGACCAAGTAGAGTTATTTAAATGATGTTTGAGGGTGCAGGGTGATAACACACCGACAAATAAAATCAAATGAAACTGTAGCCATCTAATTATACCATGACCATGTATCAACAGAACTATTTTTTAATTTTAGCTCCAAAAAATTCACTTGTGAAAATAAGAAAAGATAGAAACATGCACTTACTATCACGACGAGGAGCTTGTGTGAGACTCACAAAAGTTGTCACATGAGTTCTTGCCTTCCTCCTCTAAGTCTTAAATTTTGGGAAATATGATTCACTCTTAGTAAAGCCCAACCTTGTGAAATAACTGTCAGTCTTGGTGTACCAAGCACGAGGTACTTGCTTCAACCATATAGTGCTCTCTTGAGTCTACATCCATGCAACTCCCTGTCTAAGGTCTCAAAACCTTATGGTTTCTTAATGTAAACCTCTTCCTAAATCACACCATTGAGGAAGGTTGAATTTACATCCATTTGATGTATCTCCCATCCCATCTATGCTGAGAGTGAAAGGATGGATCTAATTAATGAGTACCTTGTGAGTGGTGCAAAAGTCTCATGATAATAAATCCCCTCGACTTGAGAGAATCATCTCACCACAAATCTGGACTTGTGCTTATCCACACTCCTATATGCTTCCTACTTCACCTTGTAGACCCACCTAGGTCCTACGATTGACTTCCTAACTAGTCTTGGGACAACTTCCCATGCAATGTTTCTAATAATGGAGTCATACTCCTCAACCATGTTATCAACCCAAGCTGGTTGTTTCACGCTTCCTCGAAAGAAGATGGTTCTATCTCTACACATTTGATCATGAGATCCACGTAGCCATTGTACCACTATGGGGACCTTCTCTGCCTACATTTTGATGTGTGTACTCCCACATTCTCTCTCGCATATCTCTGGTGTGCTTCCTTCCATCTCTGGTGGAAGAACCTGCATGAGTGGGTTCTTCTATTCTCTGTTCCTATGCTTTTGGCTGCTCCACATCTTGAGGTTCTTCTTTTGGATCCATGAGCTCCTCAATTGCATGAAACTAAATCTCCCTCTCAAGGGAAATTCACATGGATTTCTCTTCATCAAATTTCACATCTCTTATGACCATTTTCATCCTGTGCACTAGAAAGTACACCCGATAGTTGTGAGGTGTATCAGTGTAACCCACAAATCTCCCCAACTCAGTTGTTGGCTCTACCTTCTTCATGACATATTTGGTCACATGGCAATAAAATGATGAACTAAAAAATTTAAAATGCAACACATCTAGTCTCTTACCTGAAAAATATTCCTCTAGTGTGCTCATCCCAAGTAGTCGATGCAGACTTATGTTCTACAAAAATAATGTTGTATTGCATGCTTCCTCCCACAGATGCAACAATAGGCCTTGATCATGCAACATAGCTCGTGCTCCTCCCACAATAGTTATATTATTCCTTTATGCAACCCCATTATGTTGTGGGTTATGAGGTGTTTTCAATTCTCTTTGAATTCTTCTAAGGCGCAGAAGTTCTTGAATTAGTTAGAGACATATTCTCCACCATTATCGCTTCTCATATCCTTCACCTTCTACCCTGCATCTTTCTTGACAAGTGCGTTGAACTCACAAAACTTGGAGAAGAATCGTGAAGAATCATCTACAAAAATCACATAAGACCTATGTTTTGTTGTGGAAGCTGTCGAGAATGGTCCATACACGTCTGAGTGAAATATCTCAAGGATTTCCTTTGATCAGTTTTCCCTATCGTGAAAGGTGGATTTGGTATACTTCCCCAATGTATACCCTTTGCATGTATCTCTCTGCGCAATTGTACCCTTTGGAAGTCCTATATAAATATGTTGCATGATCTTCAAAGTGCCATGGTGTAGATGGCCTGATCTCCTGTGCCGTAACTCATCGATGTCTCAACTCTCCACCTTCTCTGATTTCATGCTCAAGACAACACATTCTTCTACATTCATTTTGTAAAGTTTCTTTACTCGAACTCCAATATTTTTCACTTTTATCGTGTATTTTTGATGAAGGAATACCTTTCCTTCACTGAATATTACATCATAGCCATGATCTTCCAACATAGCAACATAAAAATATTCTTCTTTAAACCAGGAACATACATGAAATATTTTAATGTGAGAGGATTACCTGACTCCCACTGAAAGGTAACTGTAAATACACCAGTAGCACTATACCTCTCGTCATCTCCCATCTCAATGTGCATATGGAGATCCTTCTCCTCCAAGCTACTCAAGAATTCTTTGTTGCCAGTCATATGGAGCGAAGCTCCACTATCTAAGTACCACACTAAACCCATCATCAATGACACCATGCATGCGATGAGAGTGAAGTACAACTTGAACTGTGAATCAAGTGCTTCACATGTTTCTCCTCCCGAGGCCTTCTTTTTGGTCTTCTTGTGTGAACAAATTTTAGCATAGTGTCCAAGCCCATGACAGTGAAAAAATTCACCTTTGAAAATTCTCTCTTATTGCCTACCTTTCTAGACTCTGATTTGGAATGGGACACACTCCTTTTACCTTTATTCTCCTTTCCAGCCAAGGCATAGTTCTCCTCATCATCAGTCCTTGATGAGGATCCATATTTGGTGCTCTCTTGAATCTCTTCTTGTACCAAGTCATACCACAAACGCTCCCACTCTGGTAGCTTCTCCCTCCCATTCATAGAGTCCCAGTCGCTATGGAAACTCTTGGGAAGACCTAGAAGTTCTAGGATCACCAAATCATCCTATGAAACTATTACCCCAACACTTCCAAGCTCAGCTCAACATTGAGTAAACTTCGTCAAGTATTTTTGGATCGTTCCGCCCTTCTCCATCTTGATATTTCTTAGCTTTTATTTCAGCGTCAACTTCTTATGGTCGTTTCTATTTTGAAACATATCTGTTAAGGTCTTCCACATATCATATGAAGTCACCTTTCCATGGAGTTCTGATACAATATCATCTCGAACTCCTTCTAACAAAATCCTTCCCGCCTTTGCTACATTCTTCTTCCATGCATCAAGAAGTTGAGCATATGATGTTTCGGCCTAGGGAATATCACTATCTATGAATGCCTTCAGTCCATTTTCCTCTAGTATTTCCTCCATCCTGTCCTTCCAAGCTATGTAATTAGGATTTACCTTGAGGGCATATTCGAGTCTCAAGCCATTTAAAGACATCTTGATCTATTTTTGGTCCTAAAGTATTAATCTGCAAATTCAATGTACTTGTTCAAAAAAAAATATTGTTCTTCTCTTATATTGTGATTCCTGATATGATACCATGTATAAATTATCCAAATAGATTCAATATGATCTTGTAATTTAGTAAAAAAAATATTGAATCTTTCTACAAATTGCAGAAACCAATTTTGATCGCAAAATCGCATAACAAGTAAGAGAAAGAAATTATCAATCACACAACACAATATGTATTTGGGGAAAGAAACTTCTCAAAGCCCCACTATATGTATATTGCATAAATTCAATATCATGAAACAATACAATGTTATTTACCTCACTGAGAAACCTTTGCACTCTGTTGATTGTCTTGCTTTGATCTAGGCAAAATCGGTTTGATACTTAACCAATTATCATCGCATGTATGACCATACTTGCTTATGCATTCTTGGAGGAATTGTGGCCTTATTAATAAGGAAATTCCCAAGAATTGATTGCAAAATTCCTTCAAGGCCTGATGACCTCATGCATAAACTGTAAAATTTTCTAATTATACAACTGATAGTTATCTTCCCTTTAACCACAATCTCAATTAGGCCTTCCTTAGAACTGAAATGAAAAAACTATTTATAGTTAATTATCAATTAACTAGTTGATCAATACTTGTGAATTAAATCAGATTTAATTCACTGCATATTTCACTAGCTCATCTCTGAGTTAGAACTAGTTAAACTAATTTTAACTCAGATAATTGAGTTAACTAATTACCACTCACAAATAACTATAATTAGACCCCATAAAAATTAGGAAGAACTCGCCATGCCTCCAGTTTGACATCCAACTCGAATTAAATGAGATAACTAAGCCTTCCTGACTTAGTTAACACTTACAAGCCATTATGAGATGAAATTACAATTTCTCTTCCAATTTAATTAAAGGAAAATTAAATCAGAATCTCCCTTGGGGTACCATTTCTTAGTTCCATTTCAAAAAAACATATATGAGACTAGATATATAGATTCTTGTGAAAATTTTCAATTAATTATTGTCAGTCTATTGTTATATAATTGTTTGGCTTTAGTCGAAATTCCAAATAAGTGAAACCCTCCCCCATGGGGTGTGTGCGGAAATGGAAGAGTGCGGAAATATATTCAATCTCCTCTAGTGCACCATTTGAAAATATGACTAAATATTTATCTTCATTAATCATCATACCTAAGGCTTCCCCATAACTTTGGATGATATGGAACATTTCCATCCATTGCGCTTTATCCACCATCCCGTAGGCCAAAATGTCATCCACAAAGAAATTTTGCACGATAAGAGCCCAAGATCCCAACTTGATACCTTTGAATAAACCTGACCGATGTGCAGCATTAATATTATGACTAAGACCATCCATCACTAATATAAACAGTAGTGGAAAGACAGAACAACCCTTTCGTAGACCTCTCCTAGCTTTGAAAAAGTTGGATGGGTATCCGTTCACTAACACCGTATATTGGAAAATGGAGACACAACTCATGATCCATTCAATCATTTCGATAGATAGGAAAATTTTAGTGAGGATGAGGTGAAGGAGAGACCAATCCACACATTCGTATGCCTTCCTTAAATCTATTTTCATAACCAAAGCCTTCATTTTCTTTTTATGTATAGTATGTATGGAATCATGTGCTATAGCAACATCATTGTGAATCAACCTACTATGGAAAAAGAAAAATTGTTCTCAGGATATGTATTTAGACAATGAATCCTTAATCCTTTTAGCAATAATCTTAGATATGATCTTGTAACAGGTATTGCACTGGGAGATTGGGAGAAAGTCTAATAAGATGGAAGTATCAGTTACCTTCGAAATCAAATCAATAAAAGTCGAGTTTATAACACCCGAAACCTTTAGATAAATGCACACTTAATCCACCATATCCCAAAGCACCATACCCATCAAATCGAAGAAGTGATTAAATATGTCAACCATCCAACCATCGGGTCTAGGGCATTTTTCCTTTTTGAAGGATTTAAGGACTCGAATAAATTCATCAGATTCACTAATGAGATTATTAGACAAAATCATCCAAGAATGGAAGCACATCATCTTCACATGGAGGATTTTTGAAAATATAAGAGATATTGAAAGCATCTTCACCTTCCTACTCCTATACCTATGTAATGTGACTGCCTTGTATCTGATAGAAATTTGAACCAGAAACATGAAAACCAAGAGAGTGTGAAAAGCTAGCTGGTGGAACATATTGCTCAAGAAGATCATGGTACAAAGAGTCATTGCTTATATATTATAGGGGATAAGAAAAATCCAAATTGGATTCAAGACTAAAATTATGAATAGTAAAATTATCTTGCATAATGGAGGAGTTAGTATTCACCGTAGGCTTCATGAGACAATATGAAGTTTCCATTGAATCTAAATCATGAAAAGAGGAAGAAGAATGTGAAGATGGATTAGGAATTTTATTTTCAGATTTACAAATTTTTACAATCACCTCAAGGAGGCACTCACATTGGGACTGGAAAAGGAGGAGGAAAAGGAACAAAAGGAATAATAAGTTCCACCTCTGAAGTTAGAGGTATCTCATGATTCATAGGAGTTGGGGAAGTGAAAACATCAGGAGGTTTGTATTCAAATAGATTCAAAGAACTTTGAACCAAATGTTCAAACTTTTCTTACAAAAATCTTGATCCATATCTTCCTTAGGAAACTCATAACATAAATGAAATAATCTATTAGAAAAACCCTCAATTGATTCATCATGCTCCATTATAAGTTGATTGATTCTTTTGTGAACATATCTGTAATCATACCAATCAAAATATTGATGAAGCTCCTTAGTAAAATGACTAAGAGAATGAATGGAAGCAGATGGTAAGGTATGACACCAATTCTTCACACAAACTTCGAGAGTGAGGGTGAATTGAATACACATAACATAACCATCATTGATTTGGAAATTTTTACAAAACCCAAGAAAATCATTTATGTGTTTGGGTAAAAATATACGACCCTCATCATTAAACTTGAATTAAGACAAGGCATGAATAAGTTCCACGGAGTTTGAAATTTTTCGAGGAGGTAGGTTAGAAAAACACTCCGAGATTATGATTTGGGAAAGATCCATTTACAATAGGAGATTCAAATATTCAACAAGATCATCTTTTTATGTGTCATTCTTCAGCAACTTTTGATGAAGCCGAAAAACATCAACTAAGGGGTATTCTAAAGTGAAGTCCCAATTGTGACCTCAAATTGTTTTTTAGTAGAAGTCCCATTCATAATATAGGCCCGGTTTTCATGCATTCTTATAAATATGCCTTGGCTCTAACTATCAGCAAGAGAGAGGAGTGAAAATGCATCGTCGAAAATCAAAGGGGGTGTGCCTTGTGGGTGTTAGATCATATATGTGTCAAATTCATTCTACTCCAGGGGAGAGAAAAATGTGAGCCTCTAAGATAGAGGTAATAGTACCACCCAAGAAGAGACACACACAAACAAGAAGATTCATCTAACATCCAACGAAATAGTCCACAAGGGATGCAAAAATCATTAGAACCAATGAGTGAGAAAAGTATGTCTAATATCATGCAGAATATTCCACAAGGATGGCATAGCAACGACAACCATTACAACACATTCTTAATAAGATACGTACCAAAATAAATGAAACATAGTTCAACTATCTTAGAACATGTGAAAGCAAACATGAAATGCAAACATCCACATAATAGTCTTACAAACATTCATAATCCATTCATGAAGAACGTGCTAGCCTTGAAGGATTTTGTTATTAAGTGAAAGTTCCAAGACACATGTGTACATTGAACACCACTAGCTCCAATAATGGAGTGTTGGAGCCACTACTTTCTCCTCAAAATAACTAGCTTATCTCTCTAATGCCTTGCGGGAGGAGCCAAGGTGAAAATTCCTTTTCTCATAAAATGAGGGAGTATATATAACCAAGGGGTGATGATTCACCCTCATTGTGACTTTTTTCACTATCCTCATGAATGTTTGAATTCCCATGACTTTTCGGATTATATGAATCTTCACATTCCACGTGTGTCCTTTTGGCTTCCACTTTTAAATACATTTGAATACAATTTACATGGTCCACAATAATGATGTGGAAATTGAACATGAAATGACATGACATGACATTGTTGACATGGACTGCTTAATTATGTGGCAATGTCAAACCATTGTTGTTTTTGTGTCTTGAGTGTCTTATTTTCACCTCCACATGGCTTGGTGATTATGGATCTTCAATGATCTCATGTCTTGGGCGATGATTGCAATCTGGTGTCCCTTTTATTTCTCACAGTCAGTAAACTTGCATGCTCAGCTACAAAGGTGTCTCTCAACATGTTTTCCTCCTCCTTCTCCTTATTCATTATCTCTCCATGGCATCATAAGGTTCAAACTTGAGCATCCTCCTGACCAAGTCCTTAGTGCTACTAGATATTGATATTCATGGATCAGTTTCAAAGTCAATATGTCCATTTAGGATAGCATCAAAAATAACTTTCTAATAATATATAGTATCACTAAGCACTCCAAATATCTATTTTTGGCCCATATTTTCACCATAAAAATTCTGGAGCAACATAATATGCACTTGCTACAATATCTTTAAATACTTGACCCGGTTTCAAGAAGACACAAAGGCTAAAATTGGTGGCCTTGAGAGGGGATTTCAATGGAAAACAAACACTGCACATGGTTCATGCCACACATCCACAAGTTGTTGAAAATGAAGTACAAAAAATGAGTGAAACCATTTATCCATCTTTAGGCTAATGTGGCCAAATAAAACTTCCCCTAGAAATAAATTTTCTTACCACTTCTTGATAAGCCATTAAAGTACAGAATTTGCAAATGCCAAATTTGTTAAGAAATAGATGGTATATACAATATGGGAACCTACCTGTACAAATGATATCAATTTTTTATATCAGTGCCAACTTTCCCAAGTATTCTCTCTCTTAACATTACTTGAGGTCTAATGGTTGACATGTCCTCAGATTGATAAAGAGAAAATCAAACAAAAATGGTTCATCCTTGAATATGTTTTTTTTCTTTTTATAATGAGATGGGAATACTCTGTTATGTTATACCTCTACAATCAATTTTTTTATGAAAGATAAACACATCAAGATACATTATTTTTTCCTTTGATTATCTATGCAGTTAACTCGGGATTTTGAGGATATAGAAGAAAAGAATAATTGAGCTACGATCAATCCGTGCATCATAACCAAAAATAAATCTCAGAGTGAGGAAAATCTTTGGTGGAGATATTGTTTTTCTTCCAAATATGAAGCGAGAATATTGTTCACATTGATGAAATGAGGCTAGAAGGCATGAATCCTAAAATTGTAAAATAGGGCAGGGAGAGAGTACAAAGGATCTATTATGTCAGAAGCTTGATTTTATAAATAAATCATGCCCACCAGAGTTGAGATAACCAATGAAGGAAAAATTGAATCATTAGTGTTTGGTTTTTATCTTAATATTTTCTACTAGTGATGAAATGATTGTTGATCATAGATGGTAGGGAAAAACACATATTAAAGAGAAATGGATTTTTTCTTGGTTGTTAGAAATATCTAAACGAAGTATAAATGGAACATATTATGGATGATGGTATAGGTGGTAAGGAATGAGTGGCGAAAGCATGTCATAAAAAAATTCAATAAGATAGAGGAAAGAATGAAATGGTGGGAGATAAATGGCAGTAGTTTCTTATCATATTTCCTAAATTCTTAACAAATTAAAATTTCTCACATTGATTTTCCCTCAATTTTTACCTCAGTATCTTGAAGTTATTAAGAATTCTTATGAAGAGACTAAATTTCAGACTTTAAGCTGATCCAAGACAAAGAGCTAAGACCAATACTGATGACTACATATCATGTAGGGTTGATTGCTATGTTGGGTTTGAGGCCAAAGTAATAAAAAATTGTTGATGAATCTGATGAAGGTTGAACTTGTTGTTTCTGTGACGGTCCAACAACCAATATACCTTCCTTATATGAAAACTACAAGGTTTCAATTGATGTTGAGTATTTCAAAAAATCTTCATCAAAACTAGACCCATAGTGCAACTCTTGACATGCAATAGGATGTGTAGAAGTTGAGCATGGAAAGAGATCTTTGGATTATTGGACATTAATCTATGTTTTTAACCAATGTGAGATAATTCACTCGCAATGTGAATGATAATCAAGGCACCTTAGTACATCTTGCTATGAATTAATGAAGTTGTTGGAGTTGAGTTGCATAAAATATGTGAAAATTAGGGGACATTGAAATTGATGTACTCCCACAATCATCAATGAGAGAAACTATCATTAATGCATGCAGGCCTCAAGGTACTGAAAAGTCTCTAACCTTGAACCCAAATAATGTGTTGATGTCAAGGGGTCAAGACTCATTAGCAGTAGAACATTAATGCATCCCCAATTAGCTAACACAAGGATATACAAAAATTTGAAATATTTGTGGAGAAATGACAACATGATGAAAATATTATTAAGGACTTTTCTAGCTAGTAACCTAGTTTTAAAGCAAAGTCCTTGTTTAACTGTGCCACTTTTCCTAGTTTTCACAGTTAGACCTATTTTTATCTTTACTATTTTATTGATTTATTCATCTAAACTATTCTACTTTGCTAAAAATAAATCCTTTCCTCAAGTATAGGTATATTTCCAGTGAATCCATGTGCATAAGAAGATAGTAAATGTACTCATACTCAGGTTCAAGAAACAAGCTTCAATATATACTAGAGAATGAGAATTGTTACAATTAAAATAATTGAAAAAGAATAAATTGGTGCCTTGGTATAATTTCCATTTGAAACCAACATTCGATGTAGTCATGGTGTTCTTTGTCCCTTTTCTCATTCTATCCAATTTGTATGCTTCCATATAGATTTTGTGCCATTGGATGGTTGGTCCTCTGAGTGCATGATGTATTTGTTGATATAAATGTAAGGGATTGCTTGACCTCAAGTTCTAATGGTTTCTCTCCTTTTACTTCAACCCATGAATCTTTCTTCTCCTCAAAATACTGGTGAAGGTGATTAGAGAGGAGTTCTAGAGCTAGCTGTGGCTCATGGAAATTTTAAAATTTTATTTCTGCCAGAGAGGAAAACATGTTATTGATTTATACCAAGATATTTTCTTCCTAGGAGGCAGAGGAAAAGACACCAACTACTACTAGGATTCATGAAAGTGATTGGAGTCATATTCTACAACAAGGTCTTTATCATTCTTGTAGGTTATCTCAGTATTTGTTGAATCATGTCTACCACATGGATTAGTGCATGGGGGGGTTCTTACAACACCCAAATCAAAACTTCTTAAAGAAATAAATTAAGTATGCTAAAAATAAATTTCAAAAAAATAAATTGTCATGTACTTGGATGACCTCATGCTATTAAGACCCTATTGTCAACAAGTTGTTTGTTAACATGATTTAGCTTTTCCTTTCCATGAATCAAACTTGAAAGAAAATAAAACACACTTGCTTAAAAGGAAACACACCATGCCAGTTGTTATCACAAAATCTGACCCTGATAGGCTACTGATCAAGTAGACTCTGAGTAACTCTTTCAAACCAATCTTTTGGTTGAGGCTTAGCCTCCTCAACCTGATAGGGCTCTCTCAATAAGTTTAAGATTTTTGATAAAGGATTAGATGGCTAACTCTAGGAATAAAATAGATAAAAGTGTATAACTGGTTGAATTACTGATTAACAAACTTCTATTGGGATATGGAGTCAAGATATTTTTCAACAAAACATCAACATCAGCTCAACATGGAAGTCAGGGCACTTAGAGTTTTAGGTTTATAAGAAAAACAGTAACATAGTGAATAAAACACAGTCTACAAACATGTGAAGGAAGTTAGAGCATTTTCCAATGAATTATAAGTAACACGTGTTCATACCACTGCAAATAGGTAGATGAGGAAAGCCATAGAGAGATCAAACACCAAAAACTCTTTGTGAATCCTGAGTAGTAAAGCCAATCTTTATGAAGCTGAAAATACACAGTCTGCTACAATAACATAGCTTGCTTGCTAATAAAAAATGCCAACCTTGAGGAATTCAACCTTATGATACATATAGAGTCTTTACAACCTTGGATTCTATGATCCATCATCAGAGGAATCCGAATTCTATCTTTGACACCTATTCTATTCATTGAAACAAACTCTTAATTGCAAACTGAAAGCTAACTGTCTTTTAGGAGTCCTAATACAAATAGGAGTGAAACTCCTAAAACATGTTTCAACAACCTTATCTAAGATTTAAATACTTGCTTTGATAGCTGCAACTTCATGAGGTAGAATTTGGTGATGTCTCCAGCCTTGTTGTAAACTTGCCGACTCATGTCTTAAATGACCTAAAATCCAGGGAACATGTTTCCTACATTTTAGCCTTTATCCTTCGTGCTGATCTTCGAATCCTTTTTTGCTAACAATGTTGATTAATTTAGATAGGTGACATGTGCTATCATTTCCTTGAAACTTCACCCTCCACCTGTTCAAAAAGAAACCTCCAAAACATTTATGAAACATGCCCAAAATTCACCTACAACAGTTTCGTAGCGCGTTACGAAACTGTTGTGTATGCCTCTTTTACACAATTTTTTTTTAAAAGTTTGCAGTATTTAAGGAAATTTGAACTTCTGAAATTATTTCCATAGATCTTAACAAGAAAAACAAGTTGAATTTCAAATATTTTTCCCTCAAAAAGTAATCTCCTTGTTTATGACAAAATAGATTTATAATTTGTCACTTACTGCCCTATTTTTATCTAAACAATAGTTTTTGAGACAGAGCTTTTATCTTCTCACCCATAATGTATTTTGTAAAACTGAAGGAGGCGTTTTGATACCAATATTTCTTGAACAAAAACCTCTCTTGGTTTTTTGAAATAATTCTCCTACTACCCAGAAACTGTCTTTGAACAACATATGTAAAACTGGAAAATTCTTATTTCTGAAAATATGGCTTCAAAGAAAGTCTTGTATCTCCCAACTGGTAACACTTGTGAGAAAAGTGAGATAGTTTATTGTAGAGGGATATTTTATGAAGACAAAACTCCTTCAGAATTCAAAAATACAGTTTCTTGTGGCCAGAAACTAATCATGAAGTTGACTACTAAAACAAAAAAACAGAGTTTTTCTCTCAATGACTTTCAGCAATTTCGTAGCGCAAGTTGAGTGATCAATTTATCCCACTTCATAATGAATTGGAAGAAACTGAGAGAGGTTTTTGTAGTTAATTATGTTAGGAATAAAAAACTCTTTCATTTTTCAAAAATGAGTTGTCGAGTAGCAGTAACCCCTTTGGAATTTGACTACTAAAACCAGAAAACACAGTTTTTTGATGAAAAAGGTTGTTTCAGCAATTTCGTAGCGCGCTACGAAAAAGACATTTTCATAGCGCAAATCACCTTTTTTGAAGTAGATGCGTTATGAAAACATGTATTCCTATATTATTGCAAAAATTTTGACCCTAAACCTAATGGAATGACTTCTTAATGGATGATGGGACCTTTAAACCATGGAATAAAGTTGTTAAACTTTGTTTGGAAATGAAAATGAGACTTTTGAGACTCTAACCCTATCAGCTACCCTTTAAAGCATGAAATGACCTAACTCCTATATAATACCATGACTAAAACAAGGTAAATTTTCAGATTTTATTGATCATGGAGTGGACCTAGAAGACTTCATTTGAACTTGTAATATGACCTATCCTTTACCAATGACTTAAAATGACTTATAAACCTCCTTGAAATCATGACCAAAATTAGAGTTGACACATTGACTTTTTGAGAATTTTTGGGTGATAACAGTGGCTCCACTTGGGATAGTGTGCCCCTGTGGTACACTAAGAACTGGTAGCTCCAGTGCTACAATCCATTCCTTTAAAATAAAACTCTGAAATTCTGCCCAATCTGCTTCAAACTGTACCTACTAAAAATGCTCAGTCAACCTTGAGCTTATTTGCATATTCCTACCTACCCTATCAACTACAAACTTCATTCAACTCAATCAATATGAAATTTCCAATGTAGCCAGTCATTTTTTTATCTGATATTTGAGTTGTTTGACTGCATTGGAACTCGAAGCAACTATGATATTGTGATGACCACTTCCACTGAAATTGTAACTGATCTTCATAGTAAAAGTAAAACTGAAACACTGGAGAGTAATACTCTTCCATGTATTTAGCTATAGGATCCTAGAAAACATGATTAGCTTGATGATCCTCATAACATCCTATAACTTCTAACAACTGATTTTTAGCCACACAAAATTTATTTGATAAGCTATCCAACTGCCTTTCTGAATGATTCCCACAGACAATGTAATTTTCCTCATTATTATGATCATTCTTTGAAGTAGGCTGCTGCAAAGTATGACATAAATAATCAATATTTTTCTCTACCTGAGGGTTATGAAAACTATATTCCTTATTTCTCCTTGGTGTTTGCAATGATTTTCATACTCTTTATGATCCAAATACTAGCAAGTTTGTTGTATCTTTACATCAATCTCGGAGGATGTAACATGGTTTTCATAAAGTATACTCCTACTGATTTCCATGATGCATTCTATGGGATGTTATCCTTTCTTCTAGGTGTTGAATGTATTTTTATGAAGAGCCTCTAAAATTTCTTCATCCATAAATTCATCATCGTCGTAACAATCCTCCAAATGCTGAATACAACTCACAGAATGTTTACAGCAATCTTTGACCAGCAATAAGGAGGGATGACACTCTTTATACATCTCATAGAATTCATCATGAAAATTAGCAAGAGAATATAATGAACCATTTGCTAGACCTTTATACCAAGACCATGATTTTCCTTCTAGAGTGGTCATAAACATCTTCATAAGATAGTATTCAAGGAACTGAACCTTAAGACTATGTACATGTAGATGAAACCTAACCAAATGAAGAGCAACATTGTCTTTCTTTTCATCTTTGAATATTGGAAGATCATCTAACCATTCAACCTTTGGCATAGGATTTGGAAAACTAGGGATATGAGACCAATTCATAGGGGAATACCTGGCATTCATTCTTGCTTGGAAATCATCTTGAAACTTCATCAAGCTACTGATCTTCTAGTAGTGGAGTCACCTTCCAATTTGATTATTTGATGTGTGGAGTTTTCAAGGTAGTTTTGCAGCCTCAAACAGCTTCCTGAGCTCCTCCTACCTTCAGAAGTTCAGTTTCTTGATTTCGGGAATGAATAATCTTCAGGCTCCCAGCAGACGCACCAAAATGTTATCACAAAATCTGACCCTCATAGGCTGCTGATCAAGTAGACTTTGAGTAACTATTTCAAACCAGACTTTTAGTTGATGCTTAGCCTCCTCAACCTGAGAGGGCTCTCTCAATAGGTTTAAGATTTTGAATTAAGGGTTAGATGGCTAAATCTAGGAATAAAATGGGTTAAAGTGTATAACTGGTTGAATTATTGATTAGAAAACATCTATTGGGCTATGGAGCCAAGATATGTTTCAACAAAACATCAACATCAGCTCAACATGGAAGTCAGGACACTTAGAGTTTTAGGTTTAGAAACAAAACAGTAACACAGTGAATAAAACATAGTATACAAACATGTGAAGGAAGTTAGAGAATTTTCCAATGAATTCTATGTAACACATGTTCATACCACTGTAAATAGGTATATGAGGAAATCCATAGAGAGATCAAACACCAAAAAACTCTTTGTGAATCCTGAGTTGTAAAGCCAATCTGTATTAAGATGAAAATACACAGTCTGCTACAATAACAAAGTTTGCTTGCTAATGAAAAATGCCAACCTTGAGGAATTCAAACTCATGTCTCTTATAGAGTCATCATTACAATCTTGGATTCCCTTATCCGTCTTGAGAGGAATTCGAATTCCTATATTTGACACCTATTCTAACCATAAAACAGGCTTATTAATTACAAAATGACAGCTTGACTGTCTTTGAAGAGTCCTAATTAAAATAGGAGTGAAACTCCTAAAACATGTTTCAACAACCTTATCTAAGACTTAAATACTTCCTTTGATAGCTGCAAATTCACGAGGTCGAATTTGGTGATTCCTCTAGCCTTGTTGTAAACTTGTTGACTCATGTCTTAATTGACCTAAAAACAAGGGAACATGTTTCCTGCATTTTAGCCTTTATCCTTCATGCTGATCTTCGAATCCTTTTTTTGATAACAATACATTAATTTAGATATGTGACATGTTATACTTGAAACTTACCCTCCACCTCGTTCAAAAACAAACCTACACTTATGAAACATGCCGAAAATTCGACCACAACAAGCTTTCGTAGCGTTATGAAACCGTGTATGCCTCTTTTTTGCTACGCTTTTTTTTAAGTTTGCGCTATGAAATTTGAACTTCTGCAATTATTTCCATAGATCTTAACAAGAAAAACAAGTTGAATTTGAAATATTTTTCCCTCAAAAAGTAATCTCCTTGTTTATGACAAAACTGATTTATAATTTGTCACTTACTGCCATGTTTTTATCTGAAAAATAGGTGTTGAGACAGAGCTTTTATCTTATGACCCATAATTTATTTTGCAAAACTTAAGGAGTTTTTTGGATACCAATCTGTATTGAACAACAACCTCTCTTTTTTTTTTTAAATACTTCTCCTATTGCCCAGAAACTATCTTTGAACAACATGTGTAAAACTAGAAAATTCTAATTTCTGAAAATATGGCTTCAAAGAAAGCCTTGTGTCTCCCAACTGGTAAAAATTGTGAGAAAAATGAGATAGGTTACTGTAGCAGGGGCTTTTATGAAGAAAAACCTCCTTCAGAATTCCAGAATACCTTTTCTTGTGGCCAGAAACTTATCATGAAGTTGACTACTAAAACCAGAAAACATAGTTTTTCTCTCAATGACTTTCAACAATTTCGTAGCACAAGTTGAGTGATCAATTTGTCCCACCTCATAATGAATTTGAAGAAACTGAGAGAGGTTTTTGTAGTTAAGTATGTTTTAAAGAAAAATCTCTTTAATTTTTCAAAAATGAGTTTTCAAGCCAACTGACAAACCACAGAAAACAGAGTTTTTTGTTGAACAAACTGCTGTTTTTGTAGCGCAAATCACCATTTTTGAACTAGCTGCGCTACAAAAACGTGGATTCCTATATGATTGTGAAAATTTTGACTCTAAACCTAATGGAATGACTTCTTAATGGATGATGGGAACTTTAAACCATGGAATAAGGTTGTTAAACTTTGTTTGGAAATGAAAATGAGACTTTTGAGACTCTAACCCTATCAGCTACCCTTTAAAGCATGAAATGACCTAATCACCTATCTAAGACGATGACTAAAACAGGGTAAACTTTCAGAGTTTATTGATCATGGAGTGGACCTAGAAGACTTCATTTGAACTTGTAATATGACCTATCCTTTACCAATGACTTAAAATGACTTCTAAACCTCCTTGAAATCATGACCAAAAGTAGAGTTGACACAATGATGTTTTGAGAATTTTTGGGTGATAACACCAGCAAATAGAAATCAAATGAAACTCAAAAAATCTAAATTCTACCGTGACCATGTCATCAACAAGTTATTTTTTCTAATTGTTAGCTCCAAAAATTCACTTGCAGAAATAAAAAAGATAGAAACATGCACTTACTATCACGACAAGGGCTTGTGGGACTCACAAAAATGGTCACATAGGTTCTTACCTTCCCACTCCTCTAAGTCTTAAATTTTGGGAAATATGATTCACTCTTAGTAAAGCCCAACCTTGTGAAATAACTGTCAGTCTTGGTGTACCAAGCACGAGGTACTTGCTTCAACCATATAGTGCTCTCTTGAGTCTACATCCATGCAACTCCCTGTCTAAGGTCTCAAAACCTTATGGTTTCTTAATGTAAACCTCTTCCTAAATCACACCATTGAGGAAGGTTGAATTTACATCCATTTGATGTATCTCCCATCCCATCTATGCTGAGAGTGAAAGGATGGATCTAATTAATGAGTACCTTGTGAGTGGTGCAAAAGTCTCATGATAATAAATCCCCTCGACTTGAGAGAATCATCTCACCACAAATCTGGACTTGTGCTTATCCACACTCCTATATGCTTCCTACTTCACCTTGTAGACCCACCTAGGTCCTACGATTGACTTCCTAACTAGTCTTGGGACAACTTCCCATGCAATGTTTCTAATAATGGAGTCATACTCCTCAACCATGTTATCAACCCAAGCTGGTTGTTTCACGCTTCCTCGAAAGAAGATGGTTCTATCTCTACACATTTGATCATGAGATCCACGTAGCCATTGTACCACTATGGGGACCTTCTCTGCCTACATTTTGATGTGTGTACTCCCACATTCTCTCTCGCATATCTCTGGTGTGCTTCCTTCCATCTCTGGTGGAAGAACCTGCATGAGTGGGTTCTTCTATTCTCTGTTCCTATGCTTTTGGCTGCTCCACATCTTGAGGTTCTTCTTTTGGATCCATGAGCTCCTCAATTGCATGAAACTAAATCTCCCTCTCAAGGGAAATTCACATGGATTTCTCTTCATCAAATTTCACATCTCTTATGACCATTTTCATCCTGTGCACTAGAAAGTACACCCGATAGTTGTGAGGTGTATCAGTGTAACCCACAAATCTCCCCAACTCAGTTGTTGGCTCTACCTTCTTCATGACATATTTGGTCACATGGCAATAAAATGATGAACTAAAAAATTTAAAATGCAACACATCTAGTCTCTTACCTGAAAAATATTCCTCTAGTGTGCTCATCCCAAGTAGTCGATGCAGACTTATGTTCTACAAAAATAATGTTGTATTGCATGCTTCCTCCCACAGATGCAACAATAGGCCTTGATCATGCAACATAGCTCGTGCTCCTCCCACAATAGTTATATTATTCCTTTATGCAACCCCATTATGTTGTGGGTTATGAGGTGTTTTCAATTCTCTTTGAATTCTTCTAAGGCGCAGAAGTTCTTGAATTAGTTAGAGACATATTCTCCACCATTATCGCTTCTCATATCCTTCACCTTCTACCCTGCATCTTTCTTGACAAGTGCGTTGAACTCACAAAACTTGGAGAAGAATCGTGAAGAATCATCTACAAAAATCACATAAGACCTATGTTTTGTTGTGGAAGCTGTCGAGAATGGTCCATACACGTCTGAGTGAAATATCTCAAGGATTTCCTTTGATCAGTTTTCCCTATCGTGAAAGGTGGATTTGGTATACTTCCCCAATGTATACCCTTTGCATGTATCTCTCTGCGCAATTGTACCCTTTGGAAGTCCTATATAAATATGTTGCATGATCTTCAAAGTGCCATGGTGTAGATGGCCTGATCTCCTGTGCCGTAACTCATCGATGTCTCAACTCTCCACCTTCTCTGATTTCATGCTCAAGACAACACATTCTTCTACATTCATTTTGTAAAGTTTCTTTACTCGAACTCCAATATTTTTCACTTTTATCGTGTATTTTTGATGAAGGAATACCTTTCCTTCACTGAATATTACATCATAGCCATGATCTTCCAACATAGCAACATAAAAATATTCTTCTTTAAACCAGGAACATACATGAAATATTTTAATGTGAGAGGATTACCTGACTCCCACTGAAAGGTAACTGTAAATACACCAGTAGCACTATACCTCTCGTCATCTCCCATCTCAATGTGCATATGGAGATCCTTCTCCTCCAAGCTACTCAAGAATTCTTTGTTGCCAGTCATATGGAGCGAAGCTCCACTATCTAAGTACCACACTAAACCCATCATCAATGACACCATGCATGCGATGAGAGTGAAGTACAACTTGAACTGTGAATCAAGTGCTTCACATGTTTCTCCTCCCGAGGCCTTCTTTTTGGTCTTCTTGTGTGAACAAATTTTAGCATAGTGTCCAAGCCCATGACAGTGAAAAAATTCACCTTTGAAAATTCTCTCTTATTGCCTACCTTTCTAGACTCTGATTTGGAATGGGACACACTCCTTTTACCTTTATTCTCCTTTCCAGCCAAGGCATAGTTCTCCTCATCATCAGTCCTTGATGAGGATCCATATTTGGTGCTCTCTTGAAT